>JADHKT010000007.1:430834-471654 GCA_019925285.1 Graphium sp. VPRI43844
TAAAATAGTATTTTGAAGAGCAAGTTTGTTAGAGGAGGAAACGAAAAAAAAAGAGGATGAGGATGAGTAAAAAGAAGAGCAGAAGGGGGGGGGGGGGGGTGTGGAGCCTTACCGAAACTGGCAGCCTGGGCGAGCACAAGGGTAACGAGATATGCGCAAACAGCACCAATATTGCTACTTCTGGCGTACTCCAGATAGACTGTTTTGGCACGGCCGTGTGTTAGCAGTAGATCCCAGTGATAAAAAAGTAAATTAGGGCAAGCATCTTACCATCCCATTTGACCTTTCCTTGCTCCGAGTGTTCCTTGGACTGCTTGGTCCGGTTACCGGCCGCTTCCTCATCAGTTATTTTGCCCCTAGCGCCTTGGAAACTGGCGATGCTGGCACGCCGCAGAGTGGCCATGCTTCCTGCCCTCTTCTTGTCCTGGGTATAAGCGCCAACTTTGATCGGCTGCAGTTCGGGGACGTCCTCGTCGCTTTCACGGAGAGTGGCCGTATCAGGACTCTTGGACCCGGAGCCCGAAGCCTCGCCCTGGACAATAGAGCTCTTGCTAGACGAGACGTTGGAGCTAGAGGTGCCCTGGTCCTGGCCCGCAGTCTTGACAAGATCGGCAACGAGCCCCTTCTTGGCCATGAGTTCCTTGAATGTGCCTCGTTCAACCAACTCGCCATCTCGAAGAAGACTGATGTAGCTGGCTTCCCGAAGGACGGCAATGGCGTTCGTCGCTAGGACTCGAGTTCGCGAGTGGAGAAGACCCTTGGTTCCGAGGACGTTGTCAATGATGTGGCGGCCAACGTGCGAGTCGACAGCGGACAGGATGTCGTCGAGGAGATAAATGTCGGCTCGTGCATACACGGCACGCGCCAAAGCTACTCTCGCCTTCTGACCGCCACTTAGCGAAATACCTCGCTCACCAACAACCGTTTCGTCGCCATCGGGAAGTTGAGCAAAGTCGTCCAAGAGCGCACAAGCTTTGACAGTCTTTTCGTAGAAATCGGAATCGTAGCGATAGCCGAAAGTGATATTTTCCTTGACTGTGTCGTTAAGAATCCAGGGTTGCTGAGCAACATAGGCCACGGTACCGTTGACGCGCACCTCGCCTTGCGTTTTCCACAGATCTCCAAGAATGCTCTGGAGGAATGACGACTTGCCCGCGCCGACTCGGCCAACAATGCACGAGAGCTCGCCCTTGTAGGCGGTGTACGTGATGTCCTTCAGGGCCTTTCGAGGCTCATGTCGGTTCCATGAGAATGTACCATTTCGGACGACCACTGTCTCTTCGCCTAACTGTGTAGGGCTTGGGGAGATGGCCACAGCGTCGTCTTGTATCTCCTCTGCGACGAGGAAAGCGGTGATTCTTGTAACAGCCACACTGGCCTCGACGATGGCAGTGATGACCATAGGCAAAACGGCCAATGGGAATGTCAAGAGGTTGAACAAAGCTGCAAGTTGTGTTTGTTAATTTTTTGTCTTACTTTTTCCTTATCCCTAAAGGACCGGCCACTGACCGGCCACTGGTCTCGAGGCCAATTGGGGGTGTATATTGGATTGTTAACATACCAAGGGCGGGGAAAACGAGTTCGGTGCTCAGGGGACGATCCTGCGTGAGGACAAAGACGGTAAAGGTAGCACACGTCACTAGGAAGGGTGCAGTGTTCCATGTGAAGCTCGCCATGGCCTGGACTGCACCAATCTTTCGGAGGTTTTTCAATTCCTTTTCGTTGCGGACATGGTTGAGCTTGCTCATGAAGGCAGAGCCCCATGCGTACAGCTTGATGCTCTTCATGTTGTTGATAATCTCATTGATGAGTCTGCTTCTGGAGTCCTTGTTCTTCATCTGATCCTTTTGCAAGTTTCTCATGATCTTGGAGATCACGCCGTTGACAGGCATCATGATAATCATGATGGCAATGCCAGCGAACATGGACCAACCAACAAGCTGGTATAGCGAAATCATGCAAAGGGCCATCTGGAAAGGAGCAGACCAGAGCTGCTGGGCGAATTGGGTCAGGTCCTGTAAGCGCTGCGCATCCACTGCCATATAGTTAACAATGTCGCCAGTAGTCTTGCTAGCACGGCCCTCGTTAGACAGGCGGAGCGACTTTTTGTAGATGGCCGCAGCAAGGCCGCCTTTAATGCGCATTCCCGACACGAATGTTCGTTGGAAGTATTGGTGCTAACAAGATACTGTCAGCATTTGACATCTAAAAACTAGGTTTGCCTGGCGCATGGGAGCTGGCTGTCAGGATATGTGCGTGTACTTACCACCATGGCACTCTGGAAGATGGCAATGCCGAACATTCCCAATGCAATTGCAGCACCCTGAATAGCGGGCTGAGGTGTATTGCCCTGGCGATAAGACTCGGCAAACGCAATAAGGAGCCGGAGCAACTGAGGCTGGACGTATTGAGAAATGTCATTTCCGATCTTGAAGATAGCTGCGACAGAATAAGGTCCACCGTAAGCACGGAAAAGAACGCGCCAGAGGTTAGGCTTGATGGGATGATTTTTCAACTCCTTCTTCCAGGCCGCGTCGAAAGCACAACCGGTGGTGCTCGTGCTATCTTCTTTGGTCAGAGGCCAAAGATCGTCTTGCGTCAGATATTCCTTGTATCCATATCGCATGAGCGGCGACATCCAAGAGAATGTCAATCGAGAGAAAATGGTGGCATATTCGAGGGGGCACTCGTCTTCGACAGCCGCGTAATCGTTATGACCCTGGGGCCAAATCCATTCGACGAAGAACTCAATGACGGACAGGCCAACTCCAACGGCGAATGCGATGAAGAAGGGAAGTTCTTGGGCATAGATCTGCTGTGAGATGAGGGAGCGCAGCTTCACAGCGAAGGCGATGAGGAGGAACAGCCAATATAACAAGACAACGTCGTTTGCGGATCGGAGACGAGAATGTTCGAGCCATTGAATAGCAAATATGACGGAAAGCGACAGAATGGTACCGAAAGTCGTCAAGACGCGGAAATCGCCATACCACACACCGGGAAGGCTTAGGATTTGGAAGACGAGCTGAACGATGAAGTCGGCAATAATCACGGCGAGGAGTGTCTACTCGGAAATAATGGGCTTTGCATCAGCACGGCGAAAGACAAGAACACAGAAACCAGCAATATCAAGCAGGTGGGACAACAATAAACCTACCTGCTTGGTCCAGAAATGCCACCCCTTGCGAGTCTCAAACGACAACTTTCGTCGAATAAGCCACCAGATGGTACCACTACCAGCAACAATGCCAAAGGCAGCTATGGTAGCTACCCAAACATCAATAAAGCAGGGCGTAAAGTCATAACGATGGGGGCTCAATGGGCCCCAACCCTCCTCGTTGGCGCAGAGAGGCTGGGCGAAACGTTTAGAGGCGGCGAGGTAATGGCTACCGAGAGCCTGGAGAGGACGGTATCCGGTAAAGGAACCGGAGCTGAAAAGCGCCCTTTGCTGATCGGAAAGATCGGAGAGCGCCATTACGAGAGTCTTGCCTTATCAGATCTGGCGGTTGTCGTTGGTCATGACTTGGACGACAGTTCAAGATTCACGTTCTCGAGAGATTATGGTGGGGGGAAGCTTGTCCACCGAAGCACGGAGTGAACTCTCAAGAGCTGTACAGGAAACGAGCACTGCAACTCGAAATAGTACAGAACGATGGAATTGTTGAAAATACAAAGAAATCTCGGCAATTGGCAGCGTACAGAATCAAGGCAAGGTGTACGAATAAGTTAATTGCCTTCCTTCAGATCCTTTCGCAGAAGGTGGTATGTACTTGTAATCGTGATGGGAGCCTTCAGAAAGAAAAAAAAGATAGCATAATAATAGTGGAGTGCTCTCGGACTTAAAAGGCTCTGGGGCATTGCATGGCCCCACCTGTACTCACCTGTACGGAGTCCCTATTACTCCCTGTAAAATAGGTGGTGGGGGTGTATGTACTCCGTATTAATAATGTGCACTACTCCGTATTTGCAGTAAATCTGCTTGAGAGGTTGCATGGTGTGCGCGCGGCCAGGCCAATAGTAGTGATGCCTAGATACCAGGAAGGTCCTCCCTGCCATGAAAAGAGCAACACCTGATCACAAGACTTACAGAGTAGACTCCCAAACTCCGTAGCCGGAGTTGCAAAGCAACACTCACTACCCATCACTATCACAGACGACAGAAGCATGCATCAATCATTACTGTGCATATTATGAGAAACAAAACATGAACAGGGGCACTAATACGGAGGGTTTCTTGGACTGTGTCATGGGCACTTTCCATTGCCTTCTTTCCATTGGACAGCATGCACGGAGTATATTACTGTACAGCTCCAGAACGATTAAGCACTCGCTAGGAATAAGTAGTAATATATCGTATTACGGAGTACACTTGCATGCCAAGCGCAAGGCTAGTTCCATGGTGGGGTTGTCATCGTCGTCTACTCCGTAGATTTCAACTTTAATAATCAACAAATTTAGCTTGCTTGAGCTGCATTCAACTTGCAAGGGGGGTGGGTACCGCGGCAGACTCCTTTGAACGGAGGGGTGGGTGGTTTCCATGACTCAACGCCGGCTCATGCATATCTCAATTCTACGCAGTATCCAAGAAATCGGCCTGTCAGTTCCAGCATCCTAAACAACTGATACTTCAAACATCCAACATTACGTAGTATTTCCATTTCTGCCCCGCCTAATTGAGGTGCTTATGCCAAAATCTTGTTTTGGGGAAAATGCTCCCCTTATGCCGTTTCCTCACCAGTATCCTCAAGAACAAGTTCAAGCATACGTCTAAAGTCAGGAACGCCAAATCCGGTCGCGGGATCCCAACCTACATCGTTTGTCTCGTCAGCAAGCAGCACACATCAACAGCTCGCGTGGCTGTCTTACCTTCAGTTCCGTTCCAACTCGCCCACTCAATGTGGCCTCCCCCCAGTACCGGGAAACCCGTCTGTCCGTCAACCCCATTACATCCACGGGTTCCTCCCGAGACGATATCAATGAGTGCGGAGCTTCCCTTTCCATAGAGCCAAGGGTTCAGAAACCCCATCACCGGCTTGCCAGCCCGTAGTCTGGCGTCGTTGAGTAGCCCGATCATTCCTGCGACAACGGGGCACGCGGCAGACGTGCCGCCTGAAAATTGGGTGGCACCGCCAATGATCAATTGGTATCTAGATGTTTTAGTATTGATGCGCGTAGTATTAATGAATGGTAGGTGGACGTACGCAGGAGTTTGGCTGTGGGCTGCAAGGTCAGGAAACCCGCGACCGTTAAAGGCAACATAGTCTTCGTAATATTCCTTTACCTCCGGGGGAATAACATCTCGGAGGTATCCTTCAACCGCCTCCTCTTGATACCATGGTCTGTCAAAGTACTGGCTAAAGCCGCCGCCGCTGCCGTGCCACGCGATTTCAGGATTGAAACTCTGTGTCCCTCCAACCGCAGTCACATACGGACATGTTGGGGGGAATTGTGGTGTAAATCCGACTCTGTCTGAGCCGTCATTCGAGCGGCATGGGGCCCCGACGCCTAAACACAAATATCAGCGACCGTAATGTGTCGAGAGCTATTAGTCTCTCTGTCTTACCACTGTCTCCCGACGAGTGCAAAATCGTCATACCCCGAAGACCCATCATTCCCATCAAGTTGCACACTCTTATTGCATATTCCTTAGGGACGGTCTAGAATTATGCTGCATCAGCGGCCGTGGCCAGGTGATGGGACGATTGTTGTGTAACGCATGGCATGTATAGTGAATGGCTGCTCACCTGCTCGTCATCGGCATACGAAGTCGATAACACTTGCGGGATATCATCGTTTTCGAGTTCAAGTAACAGATGTTGATAAAATTCAAGGAATGGTTCATTGGTGTTCTCGTCGTGGTCCATTCGTACATTTGGAACAATCGGTCTATGTTCAGTAAGGCCATGTTAGTTATCCCCCCTGTTTTACCAGAGAATCTCTAGGTAAGAGATGAAAGAAGAGGAAGAATTAATAAGACCTACGCAGAGCCTCCTGTGATATAGTGTATCATGGGTAACGTGCTTGACACGGCGGCCATCCACTGGGCATCAAGATTCCCCTCGGCCACACCGTTTCCACCTCCTTCGGCTGGATTTTGGTGGTCAATCCCTCCGTTTATCTCAACCGAGGTCCATTTTGCTGGAGGAAGTCCAAACATATCGAGGAAAATATCAAGGTCTTTCGGTACGGCTGACTGGTTCAGAAAGCTGGCGAAGCCAACACGACTGCCGGATTCAGGGTCGGGCTCGTATGTCACATTGTACATGTCTCCCATGCACGGCGGCGTAATGAGACGGGCGCAGTTGTACTGTCTTTTCTCCAAATCGCTCCTACTAGACGTCGCGTCTCGTGTCGGAGGATCCCACATCGGTGCTAATGGCTTTGTTGTCCCAAAATATGTCGTTGGACTGACGAGTTCAATATGGCTTTCCATCTCGTCTGGAATAGAATACTGTGTAGTACGTAGCTTCGTAACGCCACCCACATCAAACAAGGAAAAAGAAGCATTCAACAGATCATTTGCCTTGGAGACGGTGGTTGCAAAATTGATATACATGCCCTTGTCTACAAAGTCAAGGATGCCGTTGCCTTCGAGCCACCTTACAACAACCAGACGAGTCTCTTCTGCTGGTGTAAAAGTTTGGCGTACTTGTTTGGCACTCAGATAATTTCCATAGTCGGGGCTTTCGGGGTCGGCAACTGCGCGGAGCTTTGCCTCTAATAGTTCAATGTTTTGGAGTCGAAGGCCGATTTCGAGCCTTATCTGTTGGGTTTCGTCGGCTGAGCTCAGCATCTTTACCGACGACGGAAGACGGTTTGCCCTTGAAATAAGGGCACTGTGAGCATTTGTGGCAAGACCTGCAACGAGCCAGAATAAGCATTGTCGGCAAGAGAGTGCCATGGCGACGGCTGGCAGCCAATGCACGAGATCTTTCTCCTAACCGATTTCCCCCTTCTCCCTATCAAATTCCCCAGTCGTTAATATTATTTCGCTGAAACTGAAAGTATTATTTTTCTTGGGTATTTATGGTTTTCTCGACTGTTAGCTATCGAAGAGAAAGAATTCAGATATTAGGACACAGACAAGGAACATTGTGTTCTATCGGCGCGGGGCCAAGTTATATATACTAAGAACTCTTCGTGCACAACCCACGATCTTCCCGTCAATTCATTTATTAATTTCATGGTCGTAGTTAGGCTGTCGAGAAGTTTCACTAGAGAGTTGCGGCAGTGTTAATTAATAACTGCATTGACAGATCCTAGTTCCAGTGATAGACACAATATATTACCCCAAGATCTTTGGCGGTCGACTTGGCACATGACATTGGCGAGTATCGGATAGAAATGGTTACTCATGGGTTCCTGGATTAGGGAGATCGGGGCAGGGTACGGATCGCTCTGGAGATCTTCGTTGTCGAGTTGAGGGGATCACATGGGGTCCCTGGGGAAAGATATTAGATTAGACGCTTCCTGGGTGTTCTTTATTTTGACGTGGTCATTCAAATGCTTAAATTCGGGGACCTAAGAACTAGGCTCTACAGCAGGGAAAAAAAAGAAGAGGAGTCAAACACTCGAATGGGAAAGAATGATGGGCGATGGCAACTACCCCCAACATGATGCAATCTTGTGGCCATTGAAGCTCAACCCTTGCCCTATACTCGACATTCCATGTTGAGAGGATGGACAACAACTCACATAAATTATAAGTTAGGGACACTGTTCGTGGTCCATGGCACGGTAAAATAGAGCTTGGTTGAAAGCTGGTGTTCCTGGTTACGTGTTTGGGATATATTAACCACCCCCTCCCACTCTTTCCTTTTATGCAACCCAAGCCCTCTCTCTTACCGTCTCCTTTTCTTCTCTAGCATATCTCTATTAGACATTGTTAATTTCCTCAGTGTATCCTCTCACATACTCAATCTTGGCCCATTTTGGTCCATCAGCACAACTTTTTCCCACGCGGCGAATTTGCACTCGTAGAATATCCATAGCTCTAACATCAAGGGCCACCCTGAAAAGTGCTCGAAACACCCATCACTGGAGCTTTCAAGTCTTTTTCCTGCCAATACCAGAGCGAGTTGTGCGAGCTCCCCATTTCTTTGAGTGAAATGTTTCGAATCGGTATCGAGGTTTTGATCACCCTGGTGGCAAGACTGGGAATCGACATGTTAGCATGCATGCAAGCACAATGAGTAATAATGATCCGCTGTATACATAATGCCCACTGTGTAGAGTATTTATGCGCCACTTCAAGGCTGACGGACTGGGTCGTTGTAAAGTCACGAAGCATAAACAAGAAGGCCTGTTGACCCTCTGCCCAACAAAGATGATAGTCCATGTCGTATGTGTTGTTCGCACCACGGGCTGATGATCGCCCATCCCAAGACCAGGATAGGGCACAGGCAGCCCGGCTTATGGTGTCATATGGTTCCGAGTTCGGGTCGTAAAAGTCAACTAAAGAAACTTTGGTTTAGATACAGGGCATGTCGAGACTTTGAGGAAGGGAGTGGTATCCTTACATCGAAGATAGCACGTATAAAGAGCAGTGTCCGCTGGACGTTGACAGCTGAGGCTAGTATTGGAGACTATGGTGTCGTTGAAGGACAGCATACTACTTGGATGAGCCCTTGCCAATTGCGGGCCTGTCAATAACCAGGCGAGAAGGAGGAATGGAATGATTAAAGCCATTATAGGATATCCAACATGGATACCCTGGAGAACCCTTGGAGAACGAGTCTGGGAAAATAAGAAAAACGTTCTTCAAATACCAGATACACTTGAGGAAAATGTGCGAGAGAAGGAGGAATGTGAACACATGGCCGTGGGTAATGTGTCAATGCATTCAACCCTTATATACCTTTTCGTGTTAATCTGTACATCGCGAAGACTCTGCACTGGTGTGTTCGTGTTTCCTGTATTGTCTCTAGTCTGCCGTCTGTTTACATCCTGGCCGAGCTTAAGACAGAGGAAGCAGGTACCCTTTGGTCTAAATCAGTGCAACTCGCTCCCTTTTTTGAGTAGATGGCTCAAAGCGGTACCGCCGAGGAGGCGATAAAACCCAAGGCCCCCGATCGCCTCGCTTTCGGGAGCTCTGTAACGAACCGGCACTGCTCCTGTTCCTGTTCCTTCTCGTTTACTTATTTCCGGTTTGTCCATCCATCTCTATCATGGCGAAAAGCAAAGGAGAGTAAAGAAGCCTGTACCTGTCCGACAATACAGAGTGGCGTCGGGAATGATTCCAATCCTTTAGACGGGAGGCTATCGGGTGACTACGAAGGCCGTGGTGTGATTATGCCATTGTGCTGGTGTAATGGAGGTGGGCAGGCGGCTTATTGAGAGAGACAGCCCATCCTTGCCTGCCTCTTCTGTCTGATGACTATCGGCCTTGCCTGTGTTCGGCACATTGAGCCTTGGTAATTTCTACACGACGATCTTTATACAGCTGGACAAGCGTCCAACCAGAGTCGGAGCCAAAACTATTGGACAAAGTCAAGTACTACCGGAAACAAATAATCAATGGTAGTATTATCACGCCGCTAAGTACGAGACCCTGGAATGGCACCGCTTATACCGATGTTTCCACGGGAAAGCGAACCTGGCAGGAGGTTTTACGGCTCATAGTCGCCGCCGTCGGTAACTTCCTGTTCAATAGCCACACTCGGGTGCCATCGTGTCAATTCTCTGTATAACAGCACAGTCACTTGTCCCACCTGACAAGGTTGGAACGGCGATCGTAGGAATGCAATCGGCCGTGATGGCTGGGGACACGTCTATGCCCTTACGGCCGCATAGTCGAGCTGGATGAAAGAGCTACGTTGAACGGACCGGAGGGTCAATTTTGGGGCAAAATACGAGATCCTCGTTGCTGCGCAGCTCGAGGTTGAGACGAACCTTAGGCCATTGATATCGAATGAAATCTTCCCCCTGCTCTCTTCTCAGTATTTTGTTGATTACGATTGGGATTTTTTTTTTCTTTCCGTGAACCGCGATCTTGAGATACACGAGGAAAGAAATGAACAGAAGAGCAAGGTGACAGCGCGCTTTGTGGAAGGTTTCAGTAGACCAAGTGCCACCAAGTGCCACCTCGTAATTCCTCGAGTAACTTGGGGAAAGAGCAGACAAGGGGGTTTAGATCATTGCCTCGAATATTACTCCGTACGGAGTACACAAAAAGCGCAGTTGACCAAAGATTGTCTACAGTAAAATGAAGGTGCTAGGCGCTTGCACAGAGGAAACCACTCCGTATGCAGCTGCATGCAAGCTACGACCACAAGCCTAACATCCGACGCCTCCAAGCCTCCTTGCTTCCTAGCGAGTTTCTATAATTAGTACTCTTAAAACCTTCACCATGATCCCTAACACCCTAATTGACCTTCCTCGAAACTTCGCTCAATTGCTGGTCTTGGAAGACTTACGACTTTCCCTTCGATTTTAGAGGTACACCGTCCTTGGGATATCGGAATTCATTCTCCAAACACAATACATTTCGATCGGACAAGTTCAACTTCTATACGGGAATTGAAGTCTTGTCGCCAAAGCAGATTGAACTGCTCATCTGCGGGGTTGCACTGCCCCCCATTCATACAGCGCCAATGGAGAATATTGTTAATACCCTTGAATGGTGAGCCAGACTAAGCTTCCAGCTCATCCTATGAAGGGGACTAGCAAAGCATCTAAAATCCACCTGTCAGCGCTGTCCCCTCCGCCCCTCTTGCCCTTGCTGACATGGCAGTCTGTCCAATTCGTCCTGGCGACAATACTACTCCGTAGGCTTTAATAACTGGTGTAAGACCCTACCTTTGGACAGTGTGACAAAAAGTAATGTGTAAGAAATAATGCAGGCTTAACCGTGATGGGATGGACCCCCCAGTGTAATGGAAGATGTGGTGGTAAGATCCATCTTTTTCCATTTCCCGAACACCCGACCTCCCAACAGATGCCCTCCCGAGATTCGCTTTTCCTGCCAGTTGGTGGTTATGCCTCTCTAGACTCATCCATTGGGCCTCTTTGATGGGCCGCTTTGAAGCTTATCACACGATAGAGATAATGCTCTCTGGTTATCTTTTTTCGAACTTGAAGTTGATGGCTAACGAGCCCTGCCCCTCTTTCCCCACCTTGGTCTGTATTAATAGTGTTGAAGCACTATTACGCCAGTCGAAGGGATGGTAGAAGAGCCACACGGGAGGCAGAGTCATGAATATCAGGGGGCTTTCTTGACTCCACTCTGTACGGGGTATGGACGAAACGAGAGCGTCAAGAGCCCGCTGGAAAGGGGTTCGAATAGTGACTTGTAGCTAGAACTTCCAGGTGCATTATAGGGGATAGAATAGGCACCACCCGCTATGCTAGTGTAAATTAAACTACATTCTATCTCATTATCTACTTGCGGCGACAAGGAAAAAAAAACCCGCATAGCGAGTAACGGATAAGGGCAGACGATTGGCAGATTCTGAAGACGTGGGGATGCATTGTCCGTCCTGTGCTGAAGCTCAGATACGAGGGAAAAACGGGGAAGGGGTGCGTATGCGTACGGAGTATTATGAGTATGTGTGGTTGTAATAGTGGAATAATCAACCAAGAAATAGCCCACCAACCCTTGGCTACGGCTCTCCACTCGTAAACTACGGAGTAGATACTGTGAAGTCGAGTCTTTTTGAATATTCGTCTGCATTCGCGTCCGAGGCCAGTCTAACACTGTCCTTTTCTCCCACCCCAGTCTCTTCCCTCCCCCTCCCCTCCTCCAGCCCCAAGACCCCTCCCCCCATCAACGAGGAGTCGCTGCATATTAAGACTCGGCGCCTTACCCGACTTGCGCGAGTTCTGCATCCCGCCTGGCACCTGCTACTTGATAGCCTCAAGTCTTCCCACCCGTTCCGGGCGCCTCGTGAGATACTCACAGCCTCCCATCCTCTCGCCCCTTTTTTCCTTACAGCCTTGTACCATGGTCTTCGGCCGGAGCAGTAAGCAGACCGATCGACTGCAGCACGGTCAACCCATCGACGACGACCTGGCCGAAGCCGCGTCGAATGTGGCGGCGGGCTCCAATCCTGGCCCTGTCAATGCTATAACGCGGACTGGCCCTGGTCCTGTCTCGGGTCCAAATATTGCCGTCAGCTCGGGTTCTCGCCGCGGGCCACACCCCGTCGGTCAGCCCATGCCCATTGATACAGGTATGTGTGTGGTACTATGAGTGAGATAGTGCGCGCGATTGCTTGACCATCCCATCCCCAACCTTGGAATCAGATGCTATGGCCTGTCGTCAGCTTGGCTGGCCAGCCGTCATTATCAATAGCTGTCCGCCCACCTCTCGCTTGCCTCCTTTCCCCCCCTTCTTGCCTGGGCCTCTCCTCATTGCCTTTGTCTTTCTTCCGTCTGCTCAGGGAATTCGAGCAATCCCTCCCCCCTCCCCCCTCCCCATAGACGCCTCCGCACTCCTCCCGCGGCGCTTATCTCTTCTTGTGTGTTCGGGCGTCTGTTAGGCCGTCATCCGCCCCTATTCTCTCGCATACAGTGGCATCATGCCTCCGTCTTCGCCGCCACACTCTCCCTTGCCCTCTGTGTCCCCCACTAACACGTCCCTTACAGCCTCACCAGCCGATGGTCATGGCTCGTTGGAATTCGGAAACCGCAACTCTCAAATATCTCCAGTGTCGCAATTACAGCCACAGCTGCCGTCCCAGGTATGATGACCACATTCCTCTGTATTGCGTGCCTTGCGTTTATTTTGATTTTATCTTTCTCTGGAGAAATCTGGAACTTGAGCCTTCCTGTCCTATCCTTCTGCGTCCCCCCTTTTTACCCTGAGATACTCCCTTGATATCACCCTCCCCGCTATTGTCTACCCCCTACAGTAAATAGAGCCACCTATAGACTCCGCCTGCCACTCAGCTAAAGACGCACCTACCCCTCCTTCCCTCCCCTTACTCTAACAACCGCCCCCCCCTCACTTCACGGGTTTGAGGCTCAGCCCAACCAGATCTTGAACTTCTCCTTTTTTTCTCTGCTGTCTTTTTTAACACTGCCCGCCGCCAGAACCCTCATAGCCCCCACGACCACGTGGACACTGTAACGAGGTCGCAGAGCCAACGGTTCCCACAACAACATCCCCAGCAGGCTCGTTCACAATACTCACTGGCGTCCACATCGTCAGAGGACTTGCATCACCACACGACCATCGGGCTCGCGTCTCCTACATCGGGGAATAATACTCCGCCCCACAGTCAGCATCACCACAGTCATTCTCAATCTATACTCTTCCAGCAGCAACAGCAGCAACAGCAGCAACAGCAGCAACAGCAACAATTGCAGCACCCTCTGCCCCCCACTCCCCAGCAACAAGCGGCCCCCGCAGAACCTCCGAAGCGTTCAGCAAGACGCCTTATCAAAGGCATTTTCACTGGTTCCTCTAAGAACAGCAACCCCGCGCCTACATCGGCTACCGACCGATCCCAACAGCACTCCAACCCGTACGATAGCGCCAGTCTTATACACCGATCCTCCAAGAGGTTGAGCAAAGTGCCCGCTATCCGAGCCGGCCCCCCTTCTCAGGTTTCCCTAGACACCGAACAGCACCAGTCTTACGACTGGTCCGCCTCGACCGTCCGAACCCAACCTTCTCCCCTCCAAGGTTACGACGAGATAGACGAGCGCCGCTCTGCACACGGCTCGAAACAGAACCTTCTCTTGCAGGATCCTCAAGACCCAGCAGCCGCCCCGTCCACAACTATCCGTCCGGTACCCTTCGATGTTGAGGCTTCATCGTACGACGACACCCACGACGACGACGACGAAAACTCTTACTATAGACAAGTCGGCCAACAACAGCAAGTACAACAGGCACAACAACAGCACCGACACCAGCCGCCTGTTTCGCAGCAAGACGCACACGAACGCTTCAACCAAGCCAACTTTGACCTGAATCAATTGCAGCAACAGCAACAGCAGCAACCACACGATCAACAATACCGCCAAAACATCCTAGCCCCTCAGCAGGGTCAGTATCAACAGCAGCAACAGCAACAGCAACAGCAACAGCAACACGCTGGTAACTTGCCACAGCTCTTCACTTCACAGCTCGCCCCAGAACCCTGCCATAACGCAGAAACAAGCTCCCAGGTTTCTCGCGAATCACCAACTGTCGATACTGATCAACATCTACCACCACCACCGCCCCCACACTACCAGCATCTTTCGCCCTCGCAACCTGCTTCGGCCTCGGATACCTCCGGCGCACCAACTCACGAGAGCCCAGTTACTATCGTGCCTGGTGCTCAGTACGGTGCACCCAACACCCAACCATCGAACTCCATGGCCCCATCGGCCCCCCCACCTAACCGTCGCTCGGAAGACAAAACTCGCGGACCCGACGGATTGCCTAGCGGCCCAGCAGCGTACCGTCAAGCCCCCATCAACCCGATGGCGCCCCCGCCGCCTACACCTCGTGAAGGCAGCTTCCGTGGCCAAGGACAACAGGACCGAGGAGCTGCCCAATATGACCCCGCCGCAGGAGACGCCGGCCGCAATAGTCCGCAGCCATCGACGCTCGAGCGTGAGGATTCAGAAAAGGCTTTCAAGGAGCTACGTACGTCCCCCCTTCTCTCCTCATTTTTTACTCTGTACGTCTCTAATAGTGGCATAGTAACGAAATACAAGCACGTCAAGCGCTTGTACTTTGAAGGAAAGGCCCATATCGAAAAGCAGGCCCACCAAGTTGAGCAGCTGCAGAATGCTGTTGCGAATCAACGCATGTCGCAATCTCGGACAGCTCTTGATGACAGCGAGTATACGACTCGATTTAACCGCCTGAACGGCGCCATCAACAACTTGTCCTTCAACATTCGGAAAGATTGGAGTGCCGTTCCTACATGGCTGAAGGGGTTTGTCAGTGCCGACGCTCTCAAGACAGGTAAACAAGAGATGACGGCGGTCGGGCGTGCCCTCATCACCCGATGGATTGTTGAAGAGATCTTCAATCGGTGCTTCCACCCGGGTCTCGAACCGGCTTTCAGCCGTCAGCTAAAGGAGATTGAGCTCAACATCCGGAGCTTCTCTCACACCATGAATAGCCAAGAGGAACAGGATGCACTGACAGCAAAGATTGTCGGCTGGCGGATGGCAACCCTCGAGGGTCTACAACGCCAACTCGCCTCGCCGAGCAACGCAGAGAACCGGGCTGCGTTTACTCAGATGGCAACATCGAATCTTACTGCCCTTATATATCAATGCCTTGTGGACCCTCCGCCGTCGGGTGTTGAGGGGAGTGCGTCGATGATTGTTGAGCTCGCTGTTGGCATTGCGGCTAACTTGCCACTCGAGAGCCGCGATGTAGCCATCACGTACCCCCTACCCGGTGACATTGTACAGCCAGCTCTGATGGAAATGGAGAAAGTTGGGCTTCCGCCCCTCGAGTCGGATGAGGACGATGGTGATGCCGAGAGAGACGAGGACGGCGGGGATGGCAAAGAGAAGGCCGGTATGTTTTGCCCCAAATATTTTCTAGCCCATTTGCCCCCTTTCTTTTATTTTGTTTAACAAAATCTGTTGCTGATGCTTCATTGAACCGCAGCTCCACCCCCACCTCCCGCGAAAGACGCACACCAGGTTCGGCTCGCTGGTTTTGTTGCTGTAGAGGTTCGCGGGAGGCATGTACTGATGAAGGCGCCGGTATGGGTCTTGGGCTAGTAGATCTAAGACGCCTCGCCGGCTAAGACATCTTAAAGCGGTGTACTAAGGTTCTCTGGGGAATTCTCCGCATTGGGAACGCCTTCCAGCGGTATAGTTTGGAGACGTGACGCTCTGCGGATAAAGAGGAGCGGTACAATTTTCTAAAGCATTGACCTTGGGTTGATTCTTACTTGTTTCTGTGCATGGATGATTTTGATTTTGACTGGGATATTGAGGGAGATCAAACCAGGGTTCTTTAGAGTCTACAGTTTATGGCCCGGCCTCTCTAGTCGTATGCATATATACCTCTTTGTCTGTTATGCCAGCGGTTCTGTTCGCTACTTCCTGTATGAGGCCTGATACGATTACAACATACCCATTTTAGAGTGCAGAAGCGCCTGGGCCTAGACATGAAGTTTTGCGAATTGCACTGACCAGTGAGGCTTTGGAGAACTCGGCTCGCCCGTTAGATCGAGGTTGGAGCTGAAAGCTTGATGAAGAAGACGGCAGCAAATTCTCTGTTGCCATACTATTCCACTGTCTCGTGCTTTAAAAGGCGATGTTCCAGCCTCATTGCTTGACGACTTTAGTGTTACCACCCCACCCACCCCTCATCTTTTTTCTGCATGCCCCGCCATCGCCATATTCGTACTTGTAGATTGAGCTCCAAAGGCGGCGACAAAAGCTCTTCAACCATAAAAAGTAGCCAACACCACGAAACGACAACATCAAACCCCTCGAAAATCAGATGGCAATGGCCACCGAAGACTCAAAAGACCTCCAACTAGACCCCTCAAGTCTAGGCACGAAAGAATAGTACAGTCTCCATCCAATAGCCACCAGCCCAAAGCAACCCAAAGAACAAAGCAGCCAGCTAACTCGTATGCAAAAAAAATTAGTTGGGATTCCCTCTACGCCAAAGAATTAGCAAACAACGCCGAAAACCCCTCCGACATAGGAACAATCTGGTTCGACGACGCCCAAGCCGAAGAAAAAATCCTCGAATTCCTAGCTTCTAAACAAGAGGTGGATTCGTCTACCGCGTCCATCTTAGATCTCGGGTGCGGAAACGGATCTCTTCTTAGACAATTATATGAACCTGATGACGACGACGAAGAAGATGAAGATGACACGAGGAGAAAAAGATGCTGGACCGGCCGGTTAATGGGGATAGATTATTCTCCAGCGAGCATAGAATTAGCCCAAAGAGTTCACGCCTCGACACCCATAACGTTCCAACCCTGGGATGTTCTGAGGGGTCCTTACTCGTCAATCCTTACAGACGACCAAAAAGACGGCTGGGACATCGTGTTGGATAAGGGGACCTTTGACGCGATATGTCTTAGCGACGAGCGCGACGAGTCTGGCAAGCGCGTGTGCGAAGAGTATCCTTCGCGCGTGCGCCGGCTAGTCAAAGTAGGCGGTCTTTTGCTTATTACGAGTTGTAATTGGACTGAACCTGAACTTATGAAGTGGTTTACTGAGGACAAGGGGGCCGATGGCAATGGCGATGGCGATGGCGATGGCGATGGCGATGGATTTGTTTTTGATTCAAAGGTTCACTATCCTTCTTTCCGGTTTGGGGGCGTCGAGGGGCAAAAGATTAGCACGTTGTGTTTCCGGCGGGTAGCGGCGAGAGCTGAGATGATTTAGATTTCTGCTCCTCGGTAGAGCCCTTAAATAATAGAGCATCAACTTCTCGCGCCTTTGAATATGACAGTCGTAATGGACAACATGGGGGGCCATCTTTGTTTTCTATTTTCATTACTTGCCTGGTTGCCTAGAAATTCTTTGGACTGTATACAACAATCATCCCGTGCTTGCTTGTCTTCTCAAACTCTGGATCGAGGTAGATAGGCCATACAACTGGAGATTTGGCACTTTATGGCAGCTCACCAATATATATAGCAATGTGTATACCAAGAAATAGCACGACACACACACAGACGTAGAACGACTACCAATTCTCCTGGGAATTTCGAGACGAGAAAAAAGGGAATACTTCATTACTTTGGCTTCTCTAAGGTGATGTACTCATGGGCTCACCCCCCGATGCGCCCGTGACAAGCTGTGCTGCTGTGGTAGCATAGTATCGCACATCCACATCGTCATCTTTTTGCAGTTTTTCTAGGTTAGGTAGAATTCGTTGCTGGATGAGCTCCATGCCACGCGGCGACGGTTCAACGGGTGCCGTAGACTTCTCAACCGTGAACAGAGTTCCAGAGTCATCAATCTGTTTCAAAACCTCAATGAGAGCGTGGTAGGTCTTGGCGACATTGAATCGAATGTTGGGAATTTCATCGACAACAAGTTTGTCGAGCATGGGCAGGATTGACTTTGCAATCACATCCATCGTAACGACGGTTGCGAGAGTCTGGGAACGGTTAGCCGCAAATCCAGAGCGCAAAATAGCAAAAGAGGAAGAAGGAACACCTCTACTATACAATAGAAGAGGGGAAAAGAAAAGGTTGCCACTTACGGAGATGGCAAAACATGTCGTCATTCGGTAAAGGTAGTTGGGGTGGTTTCCCATGGCCATTACTTTGGGAATAATGGCCTCGCTAGCCCACTCAACGCCAAACACCTCTGTGAGCTTCTTGAGGTTGATAGTTGCAGCTTCTCGAATGGAGAAGACGGTGTCGCCAAGCCATCCCATGCAGAGATTGCTTAGCTTCTCATCGAAGAACTCAACACCGAGCTGGCTGGCAAGGAGCGGAATGTACTCGATAATGGCAAGCCGCACACGCCACTGCTTGTCCTCTGCTAGCTGCACGATGGCAGGAAGAAGAGATTGCGAGAGGAGGTCGATGCCGATCACTGTGTTCAGGGCGCGTTAAAAATGATCCGACTATAGCAAGAAAATCAACATGAAGACTACGAACCTTGGTTGACAAGCTCTAGCTTCGAGATGATGTGAAGACGGACTTCAGGGAACTCATCCTTGAGCATCTGAAGAAACATGGGTAGAAGATGGTCAATGGTCCTGCGTGTTGATTGATTAGCAGGGGTATCATTTCCTTGATAAAATAGGTGATATCTGCTGGTCTCCTGCATCGCCCTGTATGGCGGTTGCTAGTAAGGGTGTCTCTTACTCTTGCTTTCCTAGAATGGGTGCCAGCCCACTGATCTGGGTACCCAGGGCAGACCGAACGTGCTGAGAAGAGTCGGAAACGAGGTCCTCGATGCTGCCCATAACATCGTTCAGAAGAGTGTTACGGTCGATTAAAGAACAGAAGCCGGGGATCTGGCCGGCAATGGCTGTCCGGACTTCTGCCTCGTTGTCCCTGAGTAGCTTGACGAAAGCTGGGGCCAAGTCGCGAGACACAACTTCGTCATCCACCGCTTTGGCAATCTGTGCTGGAGTGTCAGTCATGGCAACAGAAATGACCATCCCGAAAGGACAAGAAACCCCGATGTCCAAAAGAAAACAAAATGGGTAGCAACTCACCTTTTCGAATCTATCAGCAATCATGTATCGCACTCTCCAGCCCTTGTCGTCTATAAGGCTGCGTAATGACGTGAGGAGGACGCCGTGGCTTGCTTGTTGCTCCTTGGGGACAACCTCGGCTATGGCGATGAGGACATCAACTGTGAGTAGCCTGACACTGTCCTGGTCATCCTGGGCAAGGCTTTGAAAGAGGGGTATCATTTCTTCGACGACTGTAGACGGCGTCATCTCCTTGATAAAACCAGCAAGATTCGTCGCGGCTTGGCGACGGACCATGGGTGTTTCGTCATGGACAAGGAGGCCAAACTGTTGTCGGAGCTGAGCCTGGACCGGGGCAGAGACCTTGTTGTATGGTGCGGTGTATAGTCCACAGCCAGATACTTTGGAGGTGAACCAGTCGGCTTTGGAGAGGCGGATCGTGAGGGGGATGAAGTATTCTTCGACTTGTTGGGGAGAGAGCTCTTTGCAGATCTTGTTGAGGGACTCAACGGCCTGTCCAGGATTTATCAGTCAGCATCTCGGATCTCGCATGGGACGGATCGGTGCGACGAAAAGAGCGATCGGCGGCGCCGACGTAGATTGGCTAACGGCGCGTGAAGGAGATGTGAGGGGGTGGTACCTTGTCCCGTACGACGGGTTCCTCGATGGCCGCGAGGTTCTCGAGGGGGGAGAGGAGCACATGTCCCCACTCTGGGCCACCGACATATTCGATGAAGCTGCCGAGCTCTTCGCTCAGAGCGACGAGAACCTCGTCTTCATCCTCGACGGATTCTTGTAAAGAAAGGAGAGTTAGCAAAGAGGGTGATGTGGGGGAACGGGAGGGGAGGGATTATTTAAAAAGATTAAGCGGCAGCGGTTTGGGAGAGGGGTTTGTGTGATTAGAGCCGTCTTGACGAGGTAGATGAGGGGGACTAACCATCAAGAAAGGGGATTAGCTCATCGCGTGTGCGCTCGACACCAAGGGCAAGTGCAATGGTAGACAGGCGGTGAATGGCATTGAGACGAAGCAAGACATCATCGTGCTGCAGAAGGATGGTTAGCAAGGATGCGAGGGTGTATGCGGCAAGGCTCAAGAATGCCAATTCCATTAGGAACTAGGGGAAGGGCGGTTGGGTAGGCTGGCTGAACAAGCATCGACGATACCTTCAACTCATCCATCAACACAGCGATGGGATACAGCTCGTCCTTGGAATTTGGCACGTCTGCCATGGCGAGCAATTCGGTAGATTCGCGTCTGGGAGGTGGCTTGTGATGGGAGGGGTGCGTAGGGAGAGGTAGGCTGGTAGATTCAAGGTGATGAGGTAAGGCTATCGCGTGAGAGGCAGGGCAGTGATGATCGATTTGGCGCAAAACCCTGATGTGTTTGAATGTTTGTTGGACTAACCGGGGATGGTGGGGGTATGAAATTAGCGGGATAGGAGACAAAAGACGATAGACTGTAACTCTGTGGAGAGGGGGAGCTCTCTCAGCAAGTACTCTGTACGGAGTACTGAGTATGGAGTACAAATGCACTGTGATTGTAGTAAACACAGGGAAAATGGGGGGGGGGGGGGGGCAACACACAGACACAACCCAGGGTATGCACCAACAACTCCTCCGTATGCACGGGAAAAGATATGCCCGAACTGGTCTACTCTGTATGAATTTTGCTTGGTTTTTTTTTGTGTGGCGCTTCGATAAATGCAGATATCAGGAATATCAGGAGGGGAAGAAGTCAAAAAGCAAAGACGCAAAATGGTTGTTGATCTAGTGAGGGGGAGGGGAAATATGTATGGAGTACAGAGTGCAACTACCTCAACTGTCCCTCTACACCATTAACGTAGCTGACTTGTCTCGAGGTATCTCAATAGCGACGATGAACCTTATCCCGTGCACCATTAGCAACTTGTGGTAATCATCTTTTGGGCTGCAACGATGTACGGAGTAGTTTAGTTGGGATGGGTATGGGTGGTGGGAGAGACTTGAGATGGATGCCCCACAATTTAGGTCCTCCACTAAAAAAATCACTGAAGCAGCGCGCTGTCGCAGCCTTACTGTCAAACACAGGGGAAATGTTGTGACTCAGGAAACGTAGATTCCAAGAAAAAAATCGTTGAAAACCCTCGAACAGGCCCCCCCCCCAAAGCTACAAGTACGCCGAGCCTACACCACAGTCGCTTTCGCAGACAACATCGCCCTCCTATCACTCAAACTGCGATTATAGGCTCTAATTGATAATTAAAAACCAGTCATGCCTACCATTTCTGTGGAAAAATACCCCCTCTTCGAGGCGCTTGGCCAGAAGTACGACCCCGCCATTTCCCTCTCCCCTCGTACTTCCTCTCTCGACTACTCCCCGCTAACTGCCCGCGACCCTCCATAGGTTCACCACCGAAGAGTTCGAGCAGCTGTGCTTCGACTTTGGTATCGAACTCGACGAGGATACTGAAGATGCCGACCGCCCCGTAGTAGACGGCAAGCAAGAGCCGCCCGAGCTCAAAATCGAGATCCCCGCCAACCGCTACGACCTCCTCTGTTTCGAGGGCATCAGTCTCTTCCTCAACGTCTTCCGGAATAAGGTCCCCACCCCCAAGTACCGGCTGGTGAAACCCGCAAGCGGGAAGCTGGAAACCATCGTAGTGTCCAAGGACACGGCCAAGATCCGGCCCTTGGTCGGCGGTGTTGTTCTGCGCAACATCACCTTCACCGAAGCCAGCTACCAGTCCTTCATCTCCCTCCAAGACAAACTCCACCAAAATCTCGCCCGTCAACGAACCCTCGTTTCCATCGGAACCCATGATCTCGACACGATCCAGGGTCCTTTCTCGTACGAGGCATTACCGCCCAAGGATATTTCCTTCGTGCCTTTGAACCAGACCAAGAAACTGAATGGCGAAGAATTGATGGAGTTCTACGAAAACGACCGACACCTAGGACGATTCCTTCACATTATCCGCGACTCTCCAGTTTACCCCGTCATTTACGATTCGAAGCGTACCGTTCTTTCTCTGCCACCCATCATCAACGGAGAACACTCCAAGATCACAACCAATACGAAGAACGTGCTTATAGAAATCACTGCTATCGATGCGACCAAGCTCGACATTGTCTGCAACATAATGGCCACCATGTTCTCTGCCTGCTGCGCCGAACCTTTCACCATTGAACCCGTCCAGATCGTTTCAGAACACAACGGGCTCACGAGAGTCACCCCGTCGCTCCAGAGCAGGCGCATGGAGGTTGAGGTTGACTACTTGAACGCCTGCACCGGACTGAATGAGACCCCCGAGGTTCTTTGCAAACTCTTGACCCGGATGGCGTACGTGTCCAAGCCGTCGTCTGTGGACCCCAACATCCTCGAGGTGATTGTCCCACCAACCCGCGCCGATGTTCTCCACCAATGTGATGTTATGGAGGATTTGGCCATCTGCCACGGTTACAATAACCTTCCGCGATCCTCGCCCAACAAGAGCATGACCATTGGCGCCCCTCTCAAGATCAACAAGCTCAGCGATATCGTCCGGGTAGAGGCGGCCATGTCCGGCTGGACCGAAGTGTTGCCTCTTATCCTCTGCAGCCACGATGAGAACTTTGGCTGGCTAAGGAGAAAGGACGATGGCAAGACCGCCGTCAAACTTGAAAATCCCAAATCGGTCGAGTACCAAGTGGTGCGCACTTCGCTCCTCCCCGGTCTACTCAAAACAATTCGTGAGAACCGAGGTGTGCGAATCCCCATCAAGTGTTTCGAAGTCGCCGACGTCGTCTTCAAAGACGAGTCCCTAGAGCGCCGCGCCCGCAACGAGCGCCATTTCGCTGCCGCCTGGTACGACAGATCGAGCGGTTTCGAAATGGCCCATGGCCTCCTCGACCGCGTCTTCTTGATGCTCAAGGCCAACTTCCTCACCAGCGACATGGCCAAGTCGACCAAGAACGACGGCTACTGGCTCGAAGAAATTCACGACCCCACGTTCTTCCCCGGTCGTGCGGCCGCCGTTCACCTGCGCATAGGCGGCAAGGAGCAGCGCGTCGGCGAGCTCGGAGTTCTTCACCCCGAAGTCCTTGAACATTTCAACCTCAAGTATGTCATCCTAACTCACCAAATAAACAAACCCAGCCAACTAACATGCTTTTCACTTTCTAGAAACCCGGTGACTGTTCTCGAAGTCAACCTCGAAGCCTTCTTGTAGTTGCCCGTAGTTGTAGGTCGATGATATCTCGAAATGAATAGAGAAGAAAAAAAGAAGAAAAAAAATCATACAAAACAATGTTCTATACATCGCATGCCAATATACGTTTCCTTCCATTGTGAATTTGAATGCATAAAGTAGAATTTTGATTAGAGAGAAACTCAAGATCGGCTTAACCATCTATTGCTAGACTTTTTGAAAAGGACCAAAAGACGCCACCCTGTCATGCGCTTCGCTGCCTCTGAGCAGAGGCGTCGAAAAAAAGAAAAAAAAAAGATAAAACGATTGCTAACGTTATCTGAGCATCTCCCATTCTTCGCTTGCACCAAGACGAATTGTTTTTTCTCTTCCGTTCTATTCCAAGAAAGATGATTCCCCGCCACATACACGAGCCCATCAATTGCAGCAGCGATGCCGCGTGTCCTTCGAAAATGGCCCCTTTTCCCCTCATGAAGATTCGGGGTAGTGTAATTCAATGCAACGCTGTACTTGTTGAACAAATGAGAGATAGAAAGACGGAGAAAAGAGGACCCCCCGGCGCTCCTTTCTTTAACAGTGAGGACTTTCGTGCCGCTTGAACCAGTCTTCTTTTTCTTCTCCTTCCTCCTCCTCCTCCTCTTCTTCCTGTCCACTTATGTCAGAAATGATCGACTATGACATTTCCTGCAGTTCTTGGTCTGTCACGAGGGAGGTTGAACTGCTGCCTGAAGCTTGGGAAGTGGCATCGGCTTGGTTAATGCCTTTTCCAAGACCTATGCTTGCAATGCCATCCCTGATACTGGCAAAGGCGCCAGGACTGTCCGCACTAGCACTCTTGTGCAGCGCGGGCACTCGATCATTCGGAGTGAGAGTTCCGTGAGCCATCTCAACAGCCGAAAGTGCCGACTGGCTCGAGGCGAGCGTTGGAGGGGAGACGACCGTCGTTAGACCGCGCTGTGTCTGGACAGCTGCTAGGCTAGATGACCTGTTGTTTTCAGAGGCTTCTGCCATGTCCAAGTACGAGTTCATTTCTTCGTCCGAGCGGTTGAATACTTGGTGCCACCAACGGATTTTGTTCAGCTGTGGAAGGATGATCCGCTCACGGCCCTTTATATGATCATCAACTAGTGCTTGGTAATCCGGGTTGGTGAATTCTGGCTTCCTAGCGAGGAAGTAGTCCCACACAGATGATGTTCGTTCCATAGCCCTCGCATCATGTTTTTGTTTCTCCGAGTTGAAGAGGAACGTGCCGTATTGGCACGAGTATAGGTGGTAGAATAGGCGCCGCAAGAACCTTTCATTGAATTCAAACCGAGACGGATTTTGACGTAGAAGCTGGTAAACACAGTCAAGGAATTGATGGAAGACGGGACTAATCATCTTCGGGACGGTCTTCTCGTTAGCGATGGCTTGGGGCGGGGCCGACTCTGTGTTGTTCGGGTCCTGCTCCGACTCTTGTTTTCCCTGTCCAAAGATACGACGGGCAGCACTCTCAATAGCCGACTGGAAAACTTCCCCGCGCCCTTCACTCTCGCCGGGCTGAACAGCTGTTCCCGCAAGCGCATCCTTTTGTACAGTAAACCAGTCTTCGTGGCTTAGAAAGCCGCTCCGTAACCTAAAATTATGCCCAAAGGACAGCCAATCCTTTTCAACTAATACTATGAACCCCTCAAGAGTCCGGTAGTAGGGATCGAGCATGATCTGTGCCAAAGCGCTCAGCTGGCTGGTTCGATCCCACCCATCTGAACAGTGGATCAAGACATGAGAATGATTGATGCCAATCTGTCGAACAATAATCGCCGAACCATCGAGAATAGCATGGATATGTTTTAGCCACCCACTCCGAGCAAGAAGGTCTCGATCGGGTGGAAGTGACGAAATATCAGCGTCCTTGATGGCATCGATGACTTTGTTGAGGGATGACCTCATAACATGGATATTTTCGATACTAAGGAAAATCTTCCTTGAATTCTTATACTTGTCCATATTCTCGGAACCATAACCCTGCATTTGATTGACGATAGCGTTGATAGTCGGTCGCGCATCGACAATTAGGTTGGTTTGTTGGGCACCATAGATTAACCTCTTTCCTGTCTTCTCATCATACATGACGGGAGCATTGATGAGAGAGTCCTCCATCTTTTCGAACTCGCTCAGCTCCGATGCGAGGCCGATCTTTTCGCCAGAGGTTTGACTCGCTGGCTCCGAATCCGGATCTGCAGATGATGTGCGGGGGATATGAGAAGAGAATGCGGTGCAGACAATGCGTTCATCTTGGATGTTGGTCTTGCGAGTCAGGCCAGCAAAGGGTTGCGAGCTTCGTAGAATGGTGCAGTGGTTTACGGGGTGCAGGTATGATAGGACAGGGATGCGGTTCCTTGACCTGAAGTCCCTCGCATACTTCAAGGTATTATCCGATATCGATGAGGGTACGACGAGGAGAGCGGGATATGTGTCGCAGAACGAATAGTCTTGGTTTATTGTCGAGATCCTCCATCCAATATCAGGAAGCTTCTCGCTGATGCCTTGTCGACGAAACTCGGCTTTGGTATCGTATATTTCCCACCCACGCATGCCCCTTTCAATCCTAAGTGGTTTATGGTGGAATGCGTAGAGTTTCTCTATAGTACCAAGTCTGCAAGTTCGAGCACGAATAAAGTCGAAGGCTTCTTTCGCTTCCTTGTCGTCGTTGAAGCTAAAGGTCACAAAATTAAAGTCCCGACAGCGAATTCGGATTGAGGAAGGAATCCCAGATGTGGCCGGCGTCGGGCGGTAAGCGCAATAGGATAGTATAGGGTACGTGATCCATGATTCTCGAGTCTTCGGCGGCTCACCGGCCGCTGCGGGATCGCTGGAACTATTCGTATTCTTTGGTTGAGGAGCCGGGGCAGAGAAAACAAGGTGGAAATCGGTAAGACGAAGCGTACCAGTAGAGGTACGGCCGCCGTTTATGGCCTGGACATGCGCGAACTCCTAGAAATCTGGTGTGAGAAGATGGGACACTAAAGCCGATATGTTAGCTTACCTTCTTGGCCTCCATGGCCAGACAAACTAAGCTTCGCTATTTCGTATAATTTGGGATTCGGAGATGTTCTCAGGCTATACGTGGTATTCGTGTTACCATTGAGGTTTGCTGGAAAGACTGAGCGTTTGGAAGGTGGGATGTACGGAAGAAAGGAACAATCGAGATGATGCAATATCTATTTATATATCGGCCAGGTTGAAGTCTTGCGAGTTCTCGGGAGAAAGCCAAAGTCTCTGGCACCTCAGGTAGTGAATAGAATTTCGCTTTCGGTGCAAAATTGAAGGTGGTTGTGTGAGGATATAGTGAACTGTTTCCAACAGGCTTCTGAGGTCCTAGAGGCAGCTGACGTTCACTTCGCTTGCTGCCCCGCGGTCCTTCCCAGCCAAGAAATGAAAGTGGAGGTACCTGTGTACTTTCGGAGCTGGCTCCAGTTTTTACTGTACGGTACGGAGTTACATAGCTACTTGAATCGGGAACACACCGGGTAAATTGAGATAGTCCAGTGAAGCCTAAACGTTATCTTTATCGATAAAATAATGTCGATAAGGTAGCCCTAATCTCCACAGCGGGAAAGAAAAAAAAGCGGATTTGATTCGGCTGGAGAAATTTACGTTCACTTTTTTACGGTATCACCAACCAGCCCTTCATCACTTTGCAGAATCGTCCACTGGAACGATCGAGTCGTGAAGGTTAATTCACCGAAAACAAAAAAACAATAATTCCCAAAAATTGCTAGTCGACAAATCAATCGCAAAAATGTCGTACCAGAAGGCTGACAAGGACTTCGGCGAGGCGCCCGTACGTTACCACTACCCCTCATACTTCGCGCACCCTCTCGATCGCAGTCCCGAACTTACGAAACAAATAATCGAGCCTCGACGCTTGCTTTTGAATCCCTGCTAATACCTGTCGCGATATGTAGAAGACCCACAAAATTCGCATCACCCTCACCTCTCGCAAGGTCCAGTCCCTCGAGAAGGTCTGCCAGGAGCTCATTGAGCGTGCTAAGAGCAAGGACCTCCGCGTCAAGGGCCCCGTCCGTCTCCCTACCAAGACCCTCAAGATCACCACCCGCAAGACCCCTTGTGGTGAGGGTTCCAAGACCTGGGACCGCTTCGAGATGAAAATCCACAAGCGTTTGATTGAGTATGTCCTCCTGAACCCGTTCACTCAATATCCGATGTAACTAACATATCTGTAGTCTCAACGCCCCTACCGAGATCGTCAAGCAGATCATCATCAACATTGAGGCCGGTGTTGAGGTTGAGGTCACCATTGCTACCTAAGCAATCTACACCCCGGAAACGCGGATGTGTGCGACGGTCAATATGGATGCTGGACTAGGCGTTTTTTAAGACAGCTGCGATTCCGATAGCACTTGAAAATAGTAACGGGATTGGTCCCTTTCTATGCATTTCTTTGCCACCAATGGTCAAGCACGTGAAGATGAAATTCAGTAGACATTTAGCGTGGATGGATGGAACATAGGCATTCCATATTAGACCGACAGAATGCCCCCCTCCTCGTAGCAACGAGAACCCTCCCTATCTATTGACCCATTCGACGAGACATCTCCAGCAGCGGGTATTGATTTTTAGTGTAATCCTCCAATTCCCAAAAAGCTCCAGTCCTAAACGCCTCGCAATATGTAAAACAAGATGACCGAAAAAGGAAAGAAGGAGAAAAAGTAAAAGATATTGGTAACATGATGTATAACAAATGTCGTGGTGTCCAGTTGCATTCTTTGCAGAATCACCGTTAATATTCCGTTTCTATCCAATCAAAAATCCCACCGGCAATGCTCGCGTAAAGGAGGCAATTCTGGTAACAAGTCCCCCGTAAACTGGCCCGTTTTCGAGAACTCGGCCCATTGGTTCTTTGTCTTTTCGTCGTAATCACTTAGAGGAAGTTCCGTCTCAGCATTGTAATTTGGCGGTCCATCGGGGAACCAAATTCGTGTCCACACTCCACTCTTGAAGTATCCTGGCTTGGAATCTCTATACGAGACAGGTGCATTCTTCCAAGTAGATAGGCGACCAGTCATGTCTTTAGCGGAATATGATTCCACTGGTGGATGCTGCCCGGCATTGGCTTGAGTCGGCTGCGAGACACCGGATTGAGGTACTTGGGAGGTGTCCATACCATTGCCAAACGCAGGTTGTCCGAATGCCGGCGCAGTTTGAGCATTACTTGAAGCAGAAGCAAAGGGGTTAGGGGCTGCAGGGGCGTTGGCTTGGACTGCGGGAGTGCCAAATGGATTGCTCTTCGCAGGGACAAGTCCGCTGCCGAAGACACCTCCTGTTGTCGCCGCTGGCGTGGAAAATGGACTAGCTGTTTGTGTTGTCGCGGCCGCCGCTGTGGAGAATGGGCTTGGGTTTGCGTTGCTGTTCGCGCCTTGTGCAGGTTGGCCAAAGGGATTCTGGTTAGGTGCTTGAGTCGAAGCCGACTGACCAAAGGGATTGGAGCCCTGCAAAGCAGGCGCACCGAACGGATTTGGCTTCTGGCCAAGTGCGCTAGGTTGACCAAATGCCGAGGGGCCTGAGCCCATCTGGGACGGCTGCCCAAATGCACTTCCTGTGGTGTTTGTTTGGGCCGGTTGGCCAAACGGACTACTGCTGGAGCTAGCTGCCGGTTGCGACGACTGTCCAAATGGATTTGCGTTCGTGCTCGGTTGGGATGCTTGGCCAAATGGGCTGCTGCCATTGGTCATTGAAGATGGCTGGCCAAAAGGATTCGCGCTGCTGTTGTTCGGCTGGGCGGGTTGGCCAAATGCCGGAGTACCGAAGGGATTTGGCCGTTGTCCCAACGCGGAGGACTGGCCGAATGTACTGCCACTAGATTGTGCAGGCTGGCCGAAGGCCGATACAGGCTGAGAGGGCTGGCCGAATGCTGGTGTTCCAAATGCTGGTTTTGATGCGCCAGCTGCAGTACCAAAAGGCGATGCTCCCGAGCTGGCGAATTGTCCAAAACCAGAGCCAGTCTGTGCAGGCTGGCTAGCGGCCGGTGCCCCGAAGGGATTAGCGCGCTGCCCAAGGCCTGAGGATTGGCCAAAAACACTGCCATTCTGGTTGGCGGTTGTGCTGAAAGGATTTGTCGGTGCTGGAGTTGCACCAAGACCTCCCCGTCCAACGGCTCCAACGGCGAATACACCACGCGTGCCACCTGGCGGGGTACCCTGGGCGCAAATGTCATTCCGGTTCGGCTTCTTCTTCTCGCCCTCCAAAATAAAACTTATCGCATTGTCCAGATTAGCAAGGGTTGTCTGGTTTTGCGCTTGGGCATTTTGATACAATTCTTGTATCTCTTTGAGCTAAATATAGCCAGTTCTTCAGTTAGTCGGTGATTATCAATAAGGGACACGGCTGGCGGGTAGACATACGGCCTGTTCTTGCCGTCCGGCTTTGGCAGCCTCCTCGAAATGAAGTCGGATCTCCTCAAACTGTTGTTCTCGTGGATATCCACCGAATAACTGTTCTGGGGCATTCTTGCCGGGGGCATATGCAGACAATATCCATTGAGGAGTCTCGGTGGTCAAGTCCTTTCGTATACTCTCCTTGTCGAGTTGGTAACCTATTCACCCAGGTAAGTATTTAAGTTTGTTCGCGCCGTAATGATATGGTCGACACAACGTACTGTTGGCTGCAGCATTCTGGTTACCGAAGCCGCCTCCAGAGCTAAGGGCGGAGAAGCGATTCGAGGCTTGGTTATTCCCGGCCGAGGGGTGTTCGAATTTGCAGTTGACTGAAGAGGAAAACATCAGCAAATGTGCTACCACGGGAGGCGAGGGTCAATGCAGGTGGGCGATGGTTGGAGGAGCACAACGAAGAGAAATATTTGAGGCGTTTGGCTAGCTTTGAAACTTACGGCCAAACTTGCAATAGCCATTAGTAAAGAACCGGCATATGGCCATTATGCCAGATTGTGCAGAAGGAGTGAACTAGAGTTGCTGAGGTAGAAGGAGGCTTCCTTCTGCATAAGCATTGCTAGGTGGTGGGAGAGTCGTCGACGCGTAAAATCGGCAAAGGTGGGCGGTAATTTGCAAAGTCAAGGAGCTACTAGGCAGGCGGTGAATTGTATAACATCAAAATACCAAAGATTAAGACGGGCTTTGTCCCAACAAATTTGAACGCCGAGGGGCAGTTTTCAGAGAGCCAAACGCGATTCGAGGCTGGACCGAAGAGATTCTGCAAGTCCAGCTGAAGAAAAATACGCCACAAAAATCCCATTGTTCTAATAAGGTCAATATTCCGTTAGAGTGCTGTGGCGGTGCAGTGTAGCTCTAAAAATTATGGGCCCGCCTTCAGCGGCCTCAGCACCTCGCACTCTCTCACGAGAGAAGCTCAGCGAGGGTCGATATTTAGCAGCACAATGGTCCTGAATCATTTGCTTTTGGTCTTTCAGGATTGGCACAAAACTACATCTATGTACCCCCGTCTCCCCAAAAGACCGACGGGTTGCCTAGTGCACGCCGATAGCCAAGAGCATCGCAACAGCTCACTTGGTATATGCCAAAACCCCACCTACCATATTCTTGAAAGCACCGTTCATATAGGCAGGCTGTCTCCAATCGCTCCAATCTCTCTTCACAAGGCCCCAACCCTCATCGTAATCCTGAGTTCCGGACCGGATATAATAGCTGCCCGAGAGAACCCAGATGAAGAATCCGGCCTTCTGTTCGGGTAGGTACGTCGAAAGACACTGCGCATACGTCTTCTGGTAACTGGTGGCGTCCATAGCAAAGCCGAACTCGGTCAGCATGACGGGGAACACATTCTTAGTTCCGGAGTCGGCAGCGTTCATGGCCTGGAAACCCTTCCTGTACAGGTTCCCCGAGAGCGATCCGCAACTGCCAATGTCACCCTCGTAGTTATGAATCTCTAGGACCAGCTTATCGGAGAAACCAGGGAAGTCGTCTGCCGAGTATCTCTCCTGGCCAGGTTGGAAGACCACACCCTGGAATACCGGCTCGATGTACGTGTCATAACTTAGGCCCGAAAGGAAGATAAGGAGGTCGGGATTCGCCTCGTTGACAGCTTTGCTTCCCCGCTTCACATAGGTATACCAGTATTGCCAGTTGTACGTGGTTTGCGACAATTGCTGGTTATTGGAGGGGTTTCGTGGCTCGTTTCGGAGGGCAATTGACGTCAGGCCCTTCCATTGCTTGCCCTGTAGAATGATAGCACGGTCGTCAGGGACACCTCCTCATGATTTAGGGATACAACAGGGAAGTAGTGAACTGCAAACTTACGTGATCAGCCATATATGCCAATCCTCGCTCCCATTTGGCAATATCAAAATATCTATCACCCCACCAGGCATTGCCATCGGTTTCGGAGCAGCACCACATAGCTTTGGAAATGTGGTTGTCGAGATGGATGTAGATTTCTTGCTTGGCTAGCTCTTCCGCCACGGCATCAAAGACCTCCATACGCGTTGTCTCGGCTGTGAATTGAGGGTTGTTCTTCACCACCTGCGCCAACACCTTCATACCGTTTTCTTGGCCAAGGGCTTTGACAAAGGACGTTTGAAGGTCAACATCCTTGCCATCACGAGCATAGATGTCGTCAATCATCTCAATTGCGAATGTTAGGCGTACAGCATTGATGCCAATGCTTTTGACTTTGGACACGATGAATTCAATGGATTGGTACTGCAGACCTTCTGGCACCATGGCCTCGCCGTGTCCAGACCAATTCACTCCGGCGTATGTGACATTCTTCCCCGAGGCATTGAGGATCCAACGTCCAGACACGGTAAATGGACCATCGGGCCAAGATGCCTGCCGCTCCACCTGTGGCAATGCTAAACAAGTAGTGAGCAAGCCACCAGCCAGAGCCAGGGCAGAAGTGAGAAAGCGGACCATGCTTCTGAAGGTCGACGTAGGCTGCACAAACTATTGATACTAAGAAAGTTAGCCAAAAAGGTATCGAATGCGAAAGAAACTATACGAAGTCAATTCTCCCTGGAGAACCATACGGAGTAGAAAATCGACCCTCCGCCTTCAGCTGGCTCTTATAAACTCGTCAAAGCCCCATGCACATTCGCGGTGAGCCATATGTTATCGTGCCGGTCGGCAAATCTACACCCGACCAATTGCCCGGGGATCCCCAAATGATTTTCCAACAAGCGGATTCCTGTTGTTTATTTCCCCGCAAATACCACATATGCCCGTCTCTGTATAATGATTTTCTTATTGGCGCGTCGGGGTCGACTGCTGCTTTTCAGACTGATTGCACATGATTAATTGGAGGGCTCAAATTTCCTGGAATGTCTTTCTAATTCCCCTCTCCCGATAGGTGCGCGAGGATACGACGCGAATCGGGGTCCGGATTATCACTGACAACTTCAGTTTTGTAACTCCGGTTTCCCTTCTTGGATTTGTTTCTCACAGATCTGTAGGCGGGGGATGCGAGAGCATGACTTTGGGCAGTCTCCACGACAACGAAACCTAACTCGATCGTTTCGATGAAGCCCGATACGAGAGATCCTTGCGATCCCCCAGAAAGCTAATCGGCGGCCAGTGAAGACTCTTCCAAGCCATTCCTATCAATATTTTTGCAAACGATTTACAAAGCTTTTATTTTCTACTTATGGACTATTCGCATAATTTGACCTTATATCAGCACGGCCAATTTTGACTCACAGTCCGAACCGGCCAAAGATTGGATAGGAAAGGGTTGCTAGAATGAAATGCTTGCTCCTTGAGTTTGGAAATTTCATCTCAAAAGGAGCAGGCTCAATGCCTTTCCATTTTAGTACTTATGGGAGAGAGTGTTTTGGCGGATGCGTCCACCCTAAGGAGCCTCGCTCTGTCCTTACGCGGGGGATCAAAAGAGCCGATGCATAGCCAAATGCTGGAGAAAATGGGGTACTGCGAGGTCGGGTGCTCGTTAACCGAGCCGCGCTGCAAGCAAAACTTTCATATGAAGTTCCAATGAGTAATGGAGCATGTGATTGCTGTGTATGGTACGAGCCAAGTCCCCCGGGGAGTAAACCTACCCCGAGAGTTACATTTGTCAATCTTGTCCCAAACACAAAAGGAGCACGTTAATTACCTGCGAACCAGTTCCAGCTCGGTGGCATTTGGTTCGGCCCGGAAGAATCCAGTGGCGCGACTCGCTTCTTCATCTTCGGGGTCACTCCATCCCTCTCGTTCATCTTTTACAACTCTCACAAAGAGTACATCGATAAGGACACTTGCGAGGGCAATTCCTGCGCCGAAATACAGAGCCGCTCGGTATCCGAGGACTTGATCTGGGCGGTATTCGTTCACCTCTGTCTCGATGGTGCCGGCAAAGCCTAACCCCAGCGAGTTGCCGTATAGGTTGAGTGTTCCAATCAAGGAAGCAGCGACACCCTGTTGGTTTCGCTTCACGCTGTTACTGGCAACGATTTGTGCGGCGACGTATACAAAGTCGGGGCAGAATGCCATGAATATGGTAGCAGGAAAAACCTGTGGCCAATAGCTCTGTTGAACGGGCATTGTGGCGAGTAGTATGTTTGCCACAAGGATTGTAATGGCCCCGATGACCAAAATCCATTGCGTCGCGATACGTGGGATGAGCCATGCAGCTACGAAAGCCCCGACGGTAGCGAAAATGGCAAAAGGTGTCCAAGCCAGGCCAAATTCAAGAACCGAGTAGCCACGCAGGAGCTGAAGCCAGGCTACCATGTACCATAAGAAGATGCCATTAGACATGAAACTGAATAGCGATACGACTATGACGGCGGCAAAGGACGGTGCTGTCCAAATGTCGACGGGCATGATTGGGGTTTTGGTAAATTTATATTCGAAAGTGACGAAGGCAACCAAAATGAGGACCGAGACTAAGAGGACCGAGATAACAAGAGGCGAGTTCCACCCACTCGAGGGAGCTTGGCTGTGTCGAATTTGGTAAGAGGATGAACAAGGTTTTGCAAGGTGAGAACAACAACTCACTTCCACGCCATATTGAAGAGGATGAGCCCAGCAGTCCCAAGAAATGCACCAATCCAGTCAATCTTCCCGTTTCGATCAACGGGGGCGTCCTTCGGGACTAAGAAAGTGAGGGCCGAAAAGACAACAAACCCCAGAATCGTCCTAATCGAACAAAGTCAGACTCTCGCCAACACCATACAGGACAAGAAAACCCTACAGAGTGTAAAATATCCATTCCCAGCTCGCATACTGAACCAGTGCACCCACGAGTAGCGAACCAGCATACCCGCCAATGGGTGCCGAGGCTCCAAAAAAGCCCAGTGAAATGTTTCTCATCTTGCCAGGTGGCAAAGTTGTGCTAAGAAGAGCTACGCAATTCGGCATGATGAGAGCACCGCCGACACCAGAAAGGGCGCGTAAGGCATTGAAAGAGACGTAGTCTTTGCAGAAGCCATTGGCCAACGTGCTAACAAGGAACAGGAGAGCTCCGCTTATCAATACGTTTCGGTGGCCGTATACTGCGCCTAGACGACCACTAACGAGGACGAATGCTCCTTGGGTCAAACTACATTCCTCGCACGGGAAGTTAGTCCTTTGCTGGAAGGCGGGTGTGTAATTGGGGGTTCTCGTTACGGGTAGGAAGCTGCAGCCCAATTGGCTTTTCCAGGACCAGCCTCGGCTCCGAGAGTCTTGCTAATTACGAGACCAGCAGCGAGGCCAACCATGTTGGAGATCATCTACTCGTCAAAGACATTAGCACAAGATCAGATATGCTCGAGATACTCTGATTGGAATTTCTTACCTGGACCATGTTACTGGCTACAATCAGCACAATGATGGCAAGCCTGCGGGCTTTCGTGATGGTGTGTGTATTGATGGCCTCGAAGGCTCGCTGGTTTTCTCCAGCAGGTCCCTCGACTGGATCATTTCTGGGAAGATCGTGAGGGTTGAGAGGTGGCCGGTCAACGAATTGGATATCCGAAGTGGCGGTGGGCTCGGTGTAAGTTGCAGCGACAGTACAAGTCGCCATTGTGCCGAGAATCGTGAGTGTCAACGAGATCTGATAAGAAATTGGGAAGAAGAGGAATAGAATCGAGACGCCCAAGGAACTCTTCTTTTTTTCCTTTCCAAGAAGGGAGAGGAAAGTTGAAAAAGAACGGATTTGCGCATCTCCCACCCACCTGAGCAGACGATATATGTACTTGTAGGTGGGGAGGAGACTCTGGACTTGTTGGGCTCAAGCCGGATTAGTAATTCCAAAGGCGCAGGTTGCACATATCGGGGAGTCCCCTCCTTTACCCATGACCCCTCACTTCATCCCACATGTTAAGCTTCTGGCCCGAGAGGTTACAAGTTACGATGGCTGAGGCAGTCAGATTTCAATTGTTCCTATCATTTACTTCGCCTTTTATATGGTGCTGGACCCGATATGACTGAAAGCATAGGTCGGCGGCCACCGGGATAATCGCCGGCACAGATCCGGGGCCCCCGGGGGGGGGCTAGTAGTCAAGAAATCAAAACGAATCAAAAGAGAGAGAAATCTATATAGAGGATAATATAGAATATGAAAATGGTACCAAATTGACACTATGATCGAATGCTTTATTTTATTCTCCTCAAGCGAAAGGGAAAACACGACTGGATCAGAAGACGAGGAAAGAGGAAAGGGATGGTTGAGTCAGCATTACCTCCGCCCAGTTTGTCAGCGCATTTGGAAGGCAAGTGCCATGGCTCGACCTGAACACCTGCCTCGTTCAGGAAACAAGAACCAGATCAACTATATCTCGTACGTCATCCTTCTATTCAATATAATAACAGCATATTTCTCCTTCTTTCACTTTGCCAGAAGACAGAAACGGCCAATTCACCTCTCGTGAACAGTGATCGGCGGCTAGAGCACCCACCAACCAAATGGCTTCCATTGTCCGCCCTAAACCAACAAGTGTGGCACAACACTTGAACGGGCCAGCCAAGGCCTGGCACGGCAAGGTGAGCCCCGATGGCCCCTTTTTGCCGCAGGCAGATCGATATCGTCTGTACATCGGTAAGGCTCCCCTCCCCCTCGGCCAGCAGTAAATAGAAGTCCATCCCACTCGGGTACAGGAGGAACCTACACCGAGTCCTTTTCAGAGGGCTAACCGGGAATAAGGTCTCTTTTGTCCCTTTGCACATCGCGTCAATCTAGTCCGTCACCTCAAGTCGCTTCAGCCTTTCTTACCCGTCACCGTGGTAAAGCCTTACCCAAAGGGCGATGAGCACGGATGGCCTGGGTGGGTATTCCCTTCCACAGACACCGAGTATCCTGGTGCAACGCCCGATCCGGTACTACGAGCCCAGTACCTACATGAACTGTATTTCAAGGCGGACGCCAAATACGACGGCAGGTACTCGGTCCCTGTGCTCTGGGACATCCATGAAGAGACGATTGTTAACAACGAGTCGGCCGAGTTGATGCGTGACCTGCAAACCAGCTTCAACTCGCTTCTCCCGGAGGACAAGGCTGCCATCACCTTCTATCCCGAGAAATTAAGGGCACATATCGACGACATATCGACGTGGATGCAGAGAGATCTCAACTCAGGCGTCTACAAAGCAGGTTTCGCCAAAACCCAAGAAGAGTACGACAGGAATGTTGTCGTCGTTTTCGCTGCTCTGAACAAGCTAGAGAAGATTATTGCAGCGAATGGAGGACCCTACATACTTGGAAAAGTACTCACAGAACTGGACATTCGTGCCTACGCGACCGTTGTCCGCTTCGACGCCGTTTACGTGCAGCATTTTAAATGCAACCTGGGCACTATCAGACACGACTATCCCCAGATACACAACTGGCTCAAAAATCTGTATTGGAACGTTGAGGGCTTCAAAGAAACGACGGATTTCAAGCACATCAAGGAAAACTACACCAAATCGCACGGGGATATCAATCCATTGGCCATCACACCACTGGGCCCGTGGCCGGATGTGGAGGAAGGATACGAAAACAATTGGGAGAGCATTCGAGTGGGCGGAGTGACTATGCCGAAGGTGGTTAAGCTGGAGGAAGTGTTGTATGGTGCGAAGACGGGCAGTATAGAATAGAGGCTCAACTGTAGTTGACTTCCAAGTACTCGGTAGTAATAACGAATTGCCCACACTTTGGTGTGTAGACTTTTGTTATCAAAAGAGTTGAGCTTTTGAGTGAAGGCGCTTGTGCTTGGTTAGCAAAGGCATGCAAGTACTCCGTACACGTATACACGTAAAGGCATTAAGGTGGCTTACCTGCATCACGAGTTGAGAAGAGAGCAGGTCAGCTGATAATAGCCGTTGTCATTGTGATGGGATATTGGTGCTGATGTTTTCATGATTTACAAGTACTGAGCAGTTGTGCCACTGTCTGTGCCATGTTGGTAACATTGTTGCATTGCAACACTGGTCCGCATCTGCCAAAGTTCAAGAAGATGCCCGATGAGGGTGTGTACTCCGTACTTGTAGGGGTAATAGGGAGTATCAAGGTGTGGGGGTGGCGGATGCGGATGCCACGAAACCTGCGATCCTAATGACCCCAGCAGCTGAATGCCCAGAGGCCCAAAGACCCCCCCGTACCCCGTACCCCCCCTTGTGATGATCGGAGACATAGAAGCTCCGGCCAGCTCTCAGCCAGCTCTCAGCCCCCAATCTTCGGGTGTTTAGTTGATGACCCTTCAGGCTCATCAACTAAATCCCTACGGAGTACAACATGCAATCACATGCATTTGGTTTCTGGAGATCCCGACATCAACTGACTTTTACGGGCTAAAAAAAAAAACCAGAGAGGATGCGACGAAGTAAAAAAAGGAAAAACTTTTCTTGCTGAGGGGTGGTTGGTTGCAGGGTGATCCCGGTCAACGAACAGGGATCAAACCAGCGAAAAGGAAGCGGGGGGGGGGGGGGGACGAGTACGATGAGGGCGCAACGGCGGTCAAAAAGATGGGCAGTTCCAATTTTGACCAGCCCGAAAACAGGGGTGCAATCAACCAGTAACCAGTCAGGAGGCGGGCAAACCAATGAGGTGTGTCGTCTTACACATTCAAGAAGATGTCTATGCCCGTTTCTAGAATAGTTCCCCCCCCCCCTCCCCCAGTATCCCAGTATCCCAGTATCAAGCCGTCTCTCAAGTTTGCCCGTCCCCGACTCTTAATCCCCCCCCACGTTGCATTCTACTATCTGTTAGGGGCGGCCCGAGACCGTTGGCTAATTGGAGGGAATGTACTACTCCGTACGGAGTAATCCTAGTTTAAGGATGATAACATCGACGGATGGTTCCCTCTCTCTTTTTTTTTTCCCTCAAGCTTTCTTTTCTTTTTCTCTTTTCTTCGCAATCTTCTTTTTTTTTCTTCTTCTAGAAATCAATTCATCTTTGCCCCGATGTCACAATGATCCTACCGCTAACCACTATCCGGGAAGCCTTTGAGTCGCGGCCTTTCCTGGTCCTTGCGACGTGTGTTTTTGGCTTGTGGCTGATTATCACGATTTTCTCGGGACGGTTGAGCGGGAAGCAGGATGGCGTTCCTGAATTGTCGGATCCTATTCCGCATGTGTCGAATACGTTGCAGTATATGACCAACATGGAAAAGTTCCTCGTTCGTGCTACGTATGTTTACAATGTCCACAATGTCCTGTCCATTGCTATCCTCTTCGTACTGGATGTCGTCTCTGGGCAAACAAACAGTCGAGACAGGCCAGGAATTGCTATTATTCAAGACCGGAAGAAGAAGATTATAAAAGCAATGTCTAACATGATGGGAACGTTGTAGCAAAGCTCTTGGTCAAAAGCAAATAGCTTCCTTCTGGCTCGGACCCCTCAAAGTCTACCTCCTCACAGGCGCCCAGCACATCCAATTCATGTTCCGCTCCTCGACAAACGTAGGTTCCATGAAATTCATCATCATTGTCGTCCAAAACCTCTGGGGCGCAACCCAGCCCGACGTTGCCCGCTTTGCCAACGACACCACGGGCCGCAACGCCGAGAAGGCCAGCGGCACCGAGTCTTTCCCAGAGGAGCAGCGTGTTTGGGCGCCTTTCCACAAGAATATGCATGACAATCTGGCGCGTATCCACGAGACCAATTTGTTGGCGTCCTTGTACCAGAAGAATTTCCTGGAGCGTCTGGATAGGCTGCAGAGCGGATCTATTCTCCGCGTTGGCCAGTTTCTCAAGGAGGATATGGCGCGAGCGGCTCTTACCACACTTGGCGGATCGAGAATCTTTGACATTAGTCCGAATATCCTGGATCTCATGTGGGATTTCGATGTCATTGCTGCTAGTTTGGCCTGGGGCCTACCGAAGTGGTTGAACTCCAAGGCCGTCCACTGTAGAGATCGCTTTCACGAAGCTGTTCAGCGATACCTTGAGACCAGTATCGAGGCTATGGATTGGGATGGCCCTGAAGCGCAGTCGGATTGGGAGCCCAACTTTGGCTCTCGATTTTCTAGGACCATGGTTCGGATCATGATAGAGAAAGGCTTTAGCATGCGATCTATGGCGGGCGGCTTCTCGAACACGATCGTTTACGGGTAGGTTAGGTTGCACTGCACACTTCCCCCCTTTTCCCCCTCCCCCTCCCCCTCCCCCTCCCCCTCCCCCCAACTCCAATTCGACCTTGAAAAACTAACAGGAAGCCTCGTTGAAACATAAAAGCCTGAATGCAAATAGCATTCCAATCACCACATGGGCAGTCATGGAGACCTTTAAAGACCCAGCACTCTTCAAAGCCGTACGCGCCGAAGTCCTCGCCGCATACAGACCCGACCCGATAACAAAAGAACCGACCCTCGATGCCCAAAAGCTCATCTCCATGCCCCTCCTGCAATCCATCTACATTGAGGTCCTGCGCATGCACGTATCCATCAACGTCACCCGCGAACTCCTAGAACCCGTCGTCCTCAACGGCTTCCTGCTGGAAAAGGGCGCGCTCTTACAAGCTCCTTCGGAAATCGCACAATACGACGAGAGCGTCTGGGGAAGCGAAGGCCATCCGGCGAGTGAATTCTGGGCAGAGCGGCATATCAAGATTGTTGAAGAGGAAGGCGAGGACGGCGTTGTACGTCCAGTGAAGCAATTTTCCATGACGGGAAGAGCCAACAACTTTATCGCATACGGTAAACAACTTGCACACCCCTACACCCCTACACCCCTACACCCCCCGGGTTCTCGCCGTGCAAGGGGATTGATGCTAACTCACTCGGGATATTTAGGTGGTGGAGGGCCGATTTGCCCGGGTCGCTTCTTCGCCAAGCAGGAAATCATCATGTCGTTGGCCATGCTCGTGGCCCATTTTGACGTAGAGTTCTTGGGATGGACAAACAAGGATGGATCGGCTTCGGACCGACCGGCGCAGAATGATGTGAATTGGGCTGGTGGAGCGTCCGTGCCTCCGGATCGGGATATGAAGGTGCGACTTACACGGGTTTGGTAGTGCAAATATGATTGTTTTTTTTTTTTTTTTTTTTTTTTTTTGGTGATGACAGTTTGTAATGTGTGAATAGTAATTGTCGAAGGGCTGGGTCTATTGGGGTGAACTTGTTGTTGTTGTTTCTAAGCTAAGCTAGGAATAATTGTGGGTTGGGTGGAAACCTAATGTTTCCACCCGAACTAGTTGTA
>JADHKT010000070.1:0-123583 GCA_019925285.1 Graphium sp. VPRI43844
AGACATTATTACTACACAAGCCAATCCAGTCTGCCTTTTCTCTCCCCCTCGCCTAGTGTAGAACCGGGCTTGTAGTCCATTCAAATATTAATAAAACCTAGAAGCCGGGCTGATGACCGGCGTATGGGTCAAGGCAAATGAAGCTGTCCGAAAGAGGGGGAAGTGGAAGGAATATTGAGGGTGTATAACATCTCAAATGGACCCCCCCAAAACGGTGGCTTTTCAAGATTGGTAGTAGATACTACGTCTTCAAGTCTATCCCTCCGACCTTTTAAGCGAAAAGATTTACGGGGTGACGTCGAAGTTCCAAACGACGATGGAGGGACGGCTCCAGCGGCTAAGGTTAAAGACCCGCATAGATCTCAACGGTTGCTTCTACGCCCAACCGGCAAGTGACGGCCAGCCACTCGCAGACGCAGAATCTACTACTCCGTACTTCTTTACTCCGCACCAAATCTTCGTCATCTAAAGTCTTCCTTAACAACTAGAGTGGCCCTAAGATCTGTATTCTTCCAAATGTCAGACTTTCGTCCCGTATTTAGAGGGGGGGGGGGGGGGGGGGGTGATCTTCGTGCAAGGCCATGAATGCACGGGACCATCGTTTGCACGTTCTTTGCAGGTCTTGGACAAGTATTGGTCCCTAATTGCCCCCTCCCTTCCTGTGTTTTCAACCATGTCTTCTCCATTTCACTCCTCTTCCCCACCCGATGGTCGCTGCATTGCATGTCCTCTTCACGCCCGTCGAATTCAAGTGTTTCACTATTTGTTCTGCATTACCAACCTCCCCTAAACCGTTAGATGGAAACAAACCATAGTGAGGTCCGGACCCCGGGCCCCAACCCGAAAGACAGGTTCAAACCTAGAAGGAAGAAAGGTAGAATCTATGTAACGTATTCCACACTCTACCGTTTTTTTTGGCGCTTTAGTTTAGAGGAATGTCCTTTATTATGGTAAAAAGTAACAATAACAAAAAGCCAGTCGAATGTGTTGCATTGTATTGCAGCTAATTGGCATTCGACAACTTTCATTTCCACTCCCTCTTTCACTAATGCATGTCGGTTCTGGGACGGCCCAAGAACACATTGCATCCCTCTAAACTTCCTCATCTCGAGTTTCTGTTGCCGTAAAAGTATCGCAGACACTTGCTACGAGCCAGATATCCCCAGCAATACCATAATATCCAACTGTGGGTATAACCGGCTTATCCCTAATCCCCTCTGTGTTGCTGATTACGGGTGTATTATGCATCTAGAAGTTCATATAGCCACTGATCATATTAAAAGCTAGAGCTCTCTGCCGCCAATGTTGCTATTTTTGTGATGTCGTTTTGATATGTAGCCACGCACGCAGTGTCTACTTCGCAATCGGGAGACATCCGGAAAGCTAAGATGGACGGCTGTTTCAGTCACATTACCGCAATAACTTTGATTCAAAAAGACAGATAATGACCTGTTCCCCAAAGCTCTCCTTTGGTTGAATGCCGAGTTTTGGTCTCGTGAAACCTTGATGATTGTAATAAGGATCCTCAAGGCACGCTATGTGCTACAAAACCGTCGACATGACACCAGGTTGATAAGGTGGCTTCTCCTTGGACTACTTGGACTACTAATGAGAATGACAAGGTCTGCGGTATGCATCCTGTCAAATGTGCTTTCAAGGTCAGTTGTAAACTTCCGGTGCGTTTCTAGAAAATCAGGCATGCTATCGTATCCGTATTCTTCTAATATTGTCACGACACCCGGATTGTCGTGGTTCCGGCACATACGCTCCATATCTCAGGTTGGGCCAAATACATGGATATTGGTGTCCCCAGGAATTGGATTTAGGCCTCAATGGTCCATCAAATAAAGCAGAATTTTATCCCACATCCACCGAGATGTCGAACCGGATTCTGCTTCGTACTTGTTCGTGTTAGTTGTCAGCGAACCTCAATTGACTGGATGCAATCTGTAATAGAAGTATACCTGACACACACACACACACACACACACACCACACACATGAAAAAAAAGAAGTCACGTCAAGCATTGGAAAAACTTAGTAATGTGGAGAAACTATTCATAAACAAGTATGGAAGATTGTGTGTATTAGTTTGGTCTGTAGGCTTCTAATTCTCCCTAGCTTCTCCCAAGATTCTTCTCAACTTCCAAATCAAGCTAGACGTTTCTCGAATCCTCGCAGCGCTGTGAACTTCCAAAGACGTATTCTTCACAATAGCCGGTGAAATTGACTCACATGCCAAGAAACGGAGTCAAGACAGTGTGCGACGTGAGGTAGAGAGCGTAGAGCCAGTAACTCGGTGCCAGCGTGGATGCTAGCGTTAGATAATTCCCTGAACAGTATTCGGGGTGTTCCTCGTTTGTTCGAGGTGACTGTGACTCCCCAGATTGGGTCTGTCGTTTTCTTTCGATGTTTGGAGGCAGGATTTTGCGGTGTGCATAAATCCTGGTTGATGCTCTTAAGAGTAGGTAGCCATATTTTGTACAGAGAAAGAATGTTGCAAGTATTGTCTGATATCATGCTAACATTCAAGCTTTCTCTGTCGTAGCCTCCTATGTATCCTCTTGTTCATTCGAAAGGGATTGGTTGGCATTTCGAGGACGGAATGTTCTCTACGCCAGGGGCCTTGATACGGTTCAAGGTACCAGCGCCGGACTAGAAAGCCCATCTCGGTTGATAAGCTTGGTCTGGGCCGTTATTCCCCTTGGCCGTCATTCTTTTTCTTTTTCGCTTGAATACGTCGTGTTCATCGGATGAATCATTCAAGCCCGCGCGTTATCCCAAAACCGTCGCCTTGCAGCCTTGGCAATGGGATTCTGGGAATATCTATGCTGGAAAAAGTTGAAGACCGAGAACTCGTCTCGCGTCATGATGTAGCTTTGTGGCTCCGCTGTAATTCGTCCCCAAATCTGGGAGAGTGCCGTTTCTAATATGCGGCTAATGGTAGGATCCTGTGCCCCATCTGGGCTTTCGCGAGCAATCTCCAATGCTTGTGCCACCGTTGCATCAACGGGAGATGGCGAGGGCGTAGGAAGAGCCTTGAGAAGAGCAGAGTAGTGCTGGTCGAAAGGGCTGGGATGTTGAGGAAGAGGATGCAAGAGGATTTGGTTCTGGAAGTCGGTGCCCGACGACTTCCTCACACGGTGATGTTTCTCGTGCTCATTCATAGTCCCTAAATATGAACCCCTGCTGTGAACCGGAGATGGTGTGGATGTCGGTGGTGTTGTGAAATGAGGGTGCATAGGTTGGTAGATGTACTGTGCCGAAGGGTGCGTTATAGCCTGTGAATAAAGGGATCCTGTTCGCAACTGTGTCGCTAATGCATACGAGGGATGATTTCCTACGGCGAAGTGATGTTGGGGATTGAAAGAATGATGAGGCAGTTCTCGTTGCGTAGTAATCATTTTATGGCTCGTGTGTTGAGCTTGTGAGGTGAAGAGAGCAGGGTTTGAGTGGAGGAAGGGAGAGGGGCAAGATATAAGTTTTGAAGGTGCAGCAGCAGACGCCTCGCTAAAAATATATATGAGGGAAAGACGTTTGTATTAGCGACGGGAACGAGCACAATCCTCGGGCTGTAAGTTGGAAGGAGGTGAAGAGGAAGGGGGTCCGGGGGATGAGGAACTTCTGAGCAAAGAAGAGGGGTAGTTAAGAGGGCAGTGGAGAGGTATTTAAGAGGTGTGTGAAGCAGACAGAAGTTATCAATGCTAATAAGATATAAGACAAAGCCGTTTCCTCGATCGAAGCAAGCAGGGATGGTGTGGATTGGCTTGTGGGGACTATGGGATGGCGACAAGGCGGATTCGAAGTAGAAAGGAGTCGATTTTGCTTTGAAAGGTGGACCGCTTTCTTTTCCTTGGGGAGGAAAGGCAAAGATACAAGTAGATAGGCTTTGTGAAAGGAAGAGAGAGAAGGGGGGGAGGGGGGGTGTTCGTAAGAGATGTTTGATGAGTATCGTCGAAATAGCTGGGTCCACTATTCCACAACTTCGTTTGGGTTTTTGCTCCGTTTCTAGAAGTTGGAAAATCGCAGCGAACCTGTTCCTGACAGAGGTGGTGGTTTACCAAGACGGCGTATTTAGAGACAAGTGAAGTGGAGGAGTTGAGTTGGGTGGGCGGTGATGGTGGGCCGGTAGTTAGAGAGAGAGAGAGAGACGGAAGGGGGGTTAAGTTTTCTTGATCGAGATACGGTGACGGAAGGAGCCACGGGGGGAGAAGTAAACGGAGAAAGCAGGGGGATTTTCCTTGAATGGTTCAATCCGGTTTCCCAAATTGGGCAAGGTCTTGCCTGTCGACAGCGGGCAAGTCCAAAAAGGAGAACAAGCGACGTGCGTTTTGGGCTTGGTAGGTTTAGGGAAAGCGCGGTCTTGTCTTACTATATAAAAGTCTGTTTTTCGTTCTGGCAAATATTCCCTGACCCAACCAGGATGCCATCTCTGTATATATATTCACCCATCAAGCCTCTCTCCTTGCGTGATGAAGGATATCAGGATACAATTGTCTTCTCGGCTTAGGCGAGAACTAACAGAGGGATAACAGAACAGGAGGGAAAAAAGGTTTTGGCTAAAAGTACTGAATCCGATCCCCAAGCGCCAACTCTCATGGCTTGCCCGTCAAAGCCCCTCACCGAAACCAGGGACTAGATATACGTACGTGGAGTGTATTGACATAATTTCTGCTTTCCCTGCACGTGCGGGTAAGTACGGAGTATGCATTTCGGAGCTCGGACGCACCCCGAAACTACAGGTGGAAGAGGCAACGCAATGTGCAATGTAAATACTGGATGCATCAAAGGTTAATACGATGGGTACTACTCCGTACAAGTACAGTACTAACCGGCCATGCTGGAGTACGTGTACAGACGCCATTGCTTGTACGATTGCCCCCCACACCCACCTCGATTTGATTTTCAGCACCCCTCTAAACTTCCCTCGTTACTGTTGCTTGGCTACTTGAAGCAAAAGGAGAGAAGACGAAGAACAAAGACGCATGTTGGGTCAATTTCGAGTAAAAGGAACTCGAAGATGTTCAGTGCTTTTGGAAAGCGGAATTCATTCCCTTCACGAAATATTATGGGGGCTCTCTTGCTTTTGCGAGAGCCTTTTTGGGGCCCCTACATCCATCCACGCCGAGCTCCGCGTATTCTTTTCAAACTTGACACTGTGCTGGTACCTACTTGTATTCTTCATACCCACACCACCTTTCCAGCTCGCATCGACCTGCCTTGCGCCCTCACGAGATGCAGACAAACCCCATTCGAGACTCTCTGGATATCGATCTAAAGGGGCTCCCTTGGTGATCACTTTGATTCGACTGCAAATTAAGGTTAATAAATACAAAACTTTGATGGGTCTAGACAAATCAGTGACCAAGTGTTCGGGTTTCTGCCACTTGAGAGGGTACGACCTTTCTGAGTTCAAAATAACTGCAAGCTTAATTGTTGTATAAAGTATAACCGTAAGTTTGTGTGCTAGGCTGTTGCTGATCTTGCCTGTGCTGACGGACTGCAAGGGCAAATAAAACAGAGACGAAACGGACTGCTTGATAGGTACTTCAATCATCAATACCCAAGACAGAGCCGAACGCAGGCGTTTGATACGAGCCCCGAACGGCATAATTCTAGCCATCCTCATTCATTTCGTTACTTGCCCGCACGGTCATACCGATAGGTTGGAAGGTCAAAAAGTTAAAAAAGAAAACAAGGACCCCTTCAACAGCCCTCCCTCGGCAGAAAGTCAAACCAACTGTACGGAGTTGAATGGACACCAACAACGAGGCAAAAGCCACTTTCACAATCAAGCCCCTAGAAGCCTACGGCCGGGCTTGCAAACCTCTGACGCTGTGGCATTCAGGGCACCCTGGGCCTCTGTTCCCTATCCCAACCCACGCCTTCTTCTGTCTGACTAACAGCGATTCGGCCTTCAAGGAGTGCCCGTTATGGCACAATACCGTGAATGGCTGGAAAGTATAACGATGGAGTCATTCTTGTAACCCATACGTCGCCCGTGCTCGCTCGCTGTTGGGACATCACTGCCTCCGGTTAGAAATCAAGCGCTGCCTCTCACTAATGAAATCCTCTGCTAGCAATCTGGACGAAAACAAAATATCAGCTGCCCATGTATTCTCGTCGCAAACGCGATAGTACAAGTACGCACTCAAATTTGTTTGGGCGTCCAAATCACTTACTAAAGGTGATGAGGAGCCAGAACTATTATGGCACGAATGACTAAAATAGGCGTTTGGGGGAGGGGTGTGCCGTGCGATAGTCTACCGATTCGTATCTCAAGAAGACGGACAATCTTGGATTGCCGTGACCCCCCCGAAGGCAGCATGGGACGCTGAATTTGCTCGTTGTCGAGTCAAGATCACAGTGATGCTAGCTGAAAGTTGACAGAAACGATGCACCTTCACGATTAACGATGGCGTACGAAGGGTTCAAGGAAGGAACGGCGCCCAACCTCGTACTAAGTGAACCTTCACGTCTCCGCTTAAAGAAACTGGGTTGGGTTGGATTTGGCTTCAAAATAAGGGCCATTAGGTCATTAGCCAAAGTCAGAATATCTTCTGAGCCAAACGAGGATGGATTGCCTCTCTTTCGCCAACCTTCGTGGTCGGCATTTATCTTTGGAAAAGCCGACTCCACCGAAGGAAAAGAAATATAGCAAAGAAGGGACATCGCCTCGATCCCATTCTGCCTACTACATTTGACCTTTGCTCCAAGTCCCGCTACTAAATTCGTGGATGATACCATCCGCCAACTTCTTGGAACAGCTCTTTAGAATGAGTGGTGTTACCAAAAGTCTAGGCCCGTGACTAACTGCTCAATCAGGGATAAATTATAACTTTAATCCAGTTCGCTCAGGGAACCCCAAGAAGGGAAAAAGGGAATGGAAAAGCCTTCTAGTAGACATGTCGTCTCAATGACTAGTGTCTTTTTCTCCTAATCCATTTTCGGCAACAAGTGCAAAAATAGAGTGAACTCTCAGCCAAGTGCACGTGGAAATGTGTTACCTCATTATTCTACGAGACCATTCTCTTGGTTCGAGATACCCCTCCACCCAAGATAGAGTTCGCACCAACCATTTTTTTAGACGATGGGTATTTTTTTTTTCATTTCATAAAGTGGCTTCCGAAAGTCATTCCGTTGTGGCTTGAGTCAAGTGCTGCACTGTAGTTCGGAATACGATCTTTTTGCCTTGATACCCTTCGGCCATGCGCCAACCGAGGGTCGGGCACATGCCTTGCATGGGCTGATGCCATGTTACGTTGAAATTGCTACCCTGCACGTGTAATGAGGCAACGAAGGGAGAGAATCTCATCTTTTTATGGGGATAATTGTTGTTTGGTGATTTCGCGACTTATTGAGCTACACATTGGCTCGCCTAGAAGTTTGACGACATGCTCATTAATGCAATGAGACGTTTCATGTCTTCTTATTTTACTGTGTTCTTGCTAGAAAACAAATAAACATGGTAACCACACACGATGTCATCCCAATTGATACTGTATAAACTTTCTTTCGCAAAAAAGCTTAAAAATTACCTTAGGGTGTACCATCTGGTCCCTGTCTGGCATTGCCTTTTCCCCGACATTTTCACGGGGAGAGTACTGTCGCGTGATAGGGCCTAAACCAAAGGACGGGCGGCGCGTACACACGGCGGTAGTGGCCAGTGAGTTTGCTGTCTCTCTTGTGTCGATCTTGGGCTGGCCGAGGCGTGAGATTGAAATGACACTCAACTAAACCAGTCCGTGAGGTAACAAAAAGGGACATTATTGTATAAGCATCTATGCCTAATTGTCTCTATTTAGGGCACGACGCCTCCTGTTATCTATTAATTCATTGTTGTACACAAATCATCCGTCATCTGCCGCGATGATCAGTTAAGGTGTGGAGAAGGTTCAACCATCCTGGAGCCGTTTCTTCTTTCCGTACATATCTCCTTTTGTGTCGCTAGAGGCGAAAGGAAGAGCATGTGAATACCTCTCGTGTACATTGTTGCTGCATGTAAGGAGAGGGATGGCGCGATGGGTTACCGCCCTGTTGGCTTTTTTCCGATCTGCCACCCCCAAGATCGCAAAACTTTGACGACCTTTGGCGTTACTGCAGCAGTCAATGGTACTCGGATGAAGATGAAGCTCTTGTGGATGGCGTATGCTAGAGCAAGTTGCGTTGTGAGGCCTTGATGCAGTTTGTCAGACAGTGTATCAATCACAGAAGACCACCATGGCGGTGTAAGAGGATGACATACTGGCTTGAGACTTGTTGCGTGCGTCTGCTTCTCCTAAGCCCATAGTGGCGGACTCGACGGCATCCGTAATGGCATTGCCAGCCCCGTCCTTTGTCACCAAGCCTCGTAGCGCGTGGACAGTGTTGTTCCACACGTCCCTTACACCTTGAGGGATCACACCCGCCACATGGGATACGATCCAATCTTCCACAATTGCTGTTGGAGATTGATTGTTAGCATGTGATGCGCTACCTGTGAGAATCGAGGAAAGCCCTACCAACCCGTTCAGTGCCTACAGCCCGTACGAGAAGAAAGAAAAATGGGAAGTCTAAAACACTGAGACCAAAGTACACGCCAACTGCTACCCAACCATATTTTCGAGACAGTTTGCGAAGCCTGGAGCGTAAAGATTGAGGTTCCTTGACTTCTGAAGACTGCGAGTTGTTGGAGCTACGAGCTTTCCCGGAGGATCGGAAGCTTCGCCGCTGCGACCGGAAGAAGAAGTGAAAAGGGTTTGTCACTCGAGATCGAATGCCGACTACCGAATTGCTTCCGAGATGTGAGGTTGTCGTGAGTGGGCGTGTTGGTCGGAGGAGCATCGGCGATGGCGAACGGATTATATGCGCAAGGCGGGAGGGAGTGAATAGTCCCGAGCGGGTCGCCCGAAGAGGATTATAGAGCAGCTGGGACATGGTGGTTTCGATCGCTCAGCGCGAGGGCGAACAAGGGTCGGTCGGAGACGATTCGAGAGTGAGATCAATGACTCGGATTTGACCAGGGCTGGCGACTGTAGCAAGTTCGAGTAGTTTGGACTCAATTTTGTGGATTATTAGGACTTTTTTGGTCCATCCTATATTGACTTGGAGGCCTTTGTGGGAGAACGTATTGGCATCTCTCCTGTTGAGATTCCTCTTGATAGGGCAAAAAGATCAGGTTTTCCCTCATTACAAGCCATATTTGACATCACCAGTTGTGGCGGAAGCTCGGAAACCGAAATGTGGCGCATAATGCTTGTGGCTGTGTGGACTGCCCCACTTTGTTCGTGAGATGAAGGCGCAATTCTGCACTCTGTGCTCCGGAGACCTCTATTTTGTTAGGAAATCAAGGCTATTATTCGAGGTGAGCATTTTGTAGTAGTTTTGAAACCTCTTCAAAAGGCATCTGAGTACACAATTGTTGTTGGATTTCTCTGCAACTTGTACAGTGTGAAATAGGAGTGGATCCCATTAACACAGTGCCGTGTTCATCGTCAGCCTTCTACGTAGTACTACACCTAACCCCACCAGTACAGACTCCCATCAATCCATCGCTATTGACACTTCCAGATCTCGACCTGCAGCCACGCTGCTCCTTCTTACGGTCTATATTTATTCCATAAACTACAATAGCCATGTCTGCACCTATCGGTAAGCTGATTCGATAGTAGTCCTTTTGATAGCCGGCTCTAATTCCCGCGTCACAGTCCTCGATGGAGGCACCGGCTTCCTCAAGGTGGGGTATGCGGCGCAGAACTTCCCCGAATTCCAATACCCCTCGATCGTTGGCAGACCTATTCTCAGATCAGAGGAACAAGGCGACAGTGATTTGGTTATCAAGGATATTATGTGTGGCGACGAAGCTGCAGCGGCTCGAACAATGCTTCAGATTAGCTACCCCATGGAGAACGGCATCGTCAAGAAGTGGGATGACATGCAACATCTTTGGGACTATACATTCTTCGAGAAAATGAAGGTTGACCCGCGAGGTCGGAAAATCCTCCTTACAGAACCCCCCATGAATCCGTTGAAGAACCGGGAGCAAATGTGCGAGGTGATGTTTGAAAGATATGGGTTTGGCGGTGTTTATGTCGCTATCCAGGCTGTCCTTGCTTTATATGCCCAAGGTATGCTCCGTCCCCTCCCATTTCTCATAATATCCAACACCATATGTATCGAAATGTTGAAGTCAAAGCTGTTTCTCATGTTATTGGATTACTTTAGGATTGAGTTCCGGTGTCGTTGTTGATTCTGGCGATGGTGTTACACACATTGTTCCGGTGTACGAGTCGGTTGTGTTGAACCATCTTACGAGGCGACTTGATGTCGCGGGTAGAGACGTCACACGAAACCTAATTTCTCTCCTTTTGCGCCGAGGGTACGCACTCAACCGAACCGCCGACTTTGAGACCGTGCGCCAGATCAAGGAGAAGCTTTGCTACGTTTCATACGACCTCGAGCTAGACAAACGTCTCAGTGAGGATACTACTGTTCTTGTCGAGAGCTATACTCTTCCTGACGGCCGTGTCATCCGAGTCGGTAGCGAGCGCTTCGAAGCCCCCGAATGTCTATTCCAACCCCACCTGGTGGACTGTGAACAGCCCGGCATCGCTGAATTCCTCTTCAATACCATCCAATCTGCGGATGTTGATGTACGGTCATCTCTGTTCAAAGCCATTGTGCTTTCAGGTGGCAGCAGCATGTATCCTGGCTTACCATCACGATTGGAAAAGGAGATTAAACAACTCTGGCTCACTCGGGTGCTTGGAGGAAACCCCGAAAGGTTGAACAAATTCAAGGTCCGGATAGAAGACCCCCCTCGCCGGAGACACATGGTCTTCTTGGGAGGTGCTGTACTTGCAAATATTATGGCTGATAAGGACAATATGTGGGTTTCAAAAGAGGAATGGGAAGAGCAGGGACCGAGAGTTCTAGAGAAGCTCGGCCCAAGGTAAAGAGCTGGGGATAGGGGATGATTCAATAAATGACAGGAGCCAATTTTGACTATCCTTTTCACGCGGAAGGAAAGTCTCAAAATTAAAAGCTTCTGTTGACCAACATGTCGTGTTGTTAGCTGAGAGTCGCGCACAGTATGTGGCTTATTATTCCCACTACTATGCGATTGTGAAATCTTCTAGGCACTTCGATACACACCAAATAACTGACTGTTGCAAAATATCGGGCCTAATATGCATTCCAAGTCACTCAAAAGTATGTGCTAAATAAGTCAACTTTTATCTACAAGTCGCCTTTGTTGGAACCTTGTGTGAGGTGTTGTGTAACTTGGTAAATTCGCACTGTCTCCTTAGTCATCATTCATTGGGGAGGGAGAAGTCCACGATTTCGTGTTGGAGGCAAGACCTGTTCGTTTGTCTTGCCACCAGCGTAATATTTCCTAGAGCGGCTTCAATGGTGTAGGATTTTCTTTTGGTTTGTTGCAGCGGTACACTGTCTTCTTTATCCTGGCCTACGCGCTATTGCTAAAAAACTACACCGGTCAGAATAGCTTAGGCAATGTGGCCTCGATATCCTTGATACCCCCGACTATAATGCAGGTGTAGGGCACAATTCTCACTAGATCTCACTTTTGAACCGATAGAGACGCTTGCATGGACTTCTCCAATCCATCCTCTGGGGGACCGGGATCGGCCAGAACTCATGCTGTCAAACGAGGCATTCAATCTGCTTTCGAAGGTTCGTTGGCTTTCCTATCTTGATTTCACACTCCACCCCCCAATTGTCTGCTACATTTTTCTTCCTCTCAGGTTTTCATTTCATTTCATTTTTTTGGCGATTGCCATAGAAGTCATTTTGGTGCCATCCGACTCTGGTCAAGGATCCAGCCATCCAGCCTTTCTCACTATTTATACCGTGTGGCGAGATGATGCCAGTATTCATGATCCTTCAGTTCCCATACTAACTCTAATTATCTCAAGTCCACCGCAGCATCCCTCAATTCTCATATCAACCTAAGGTCAGGGTTGTTGACAGATATAAGGTTGTTGGGTTTATTAGTAGTGGCACATATGGCCGTGTCTACAAAGCCTTGGGCAGAAATGGGCATCCAGGGGAGTTTGCCATCAAAAAGTTCAAGCCTGACAAGGAGGGCGAGCAAGTGGCATACACAGGCATCTCCCAAAGTGCCATCCGTGAGATGTCACTCTGCACCGAATTGAAGCATGCGAACGTCATCAAGCTGGTTGAAATCATTTTGGAAGACAAATGTATCTTCATGGTTTTCGAGTACGCTGAGCATGACTTGCTTCAAATCATTCACCACCACACTCAAAACCCCCGGCATACAATACCACCTAATACGATCAGAAGTATCATGTACCAGCTTCTAAACGGATGTCATTATCTTCATACGAACTGGGTATTACATCGTGATCTGAAGCCGGCTAATATCATGGTGACTTCTTCAGGCCAGGTCAAGATAGGGGATCTTGGGCTGGCTCGCCGATTTGATAAGCCTTTACACTCTCTATTTAGTGGCGACAAGGTTGTGGTCACCATTTGGTATCGCGCCCCTGAACTCATTCTGGGTTCACACCACTACACCCCGGCGATCGACATGTGGGCGGTTGGCTGTATATTTGCCGAGTTGTTGTCTCTTCGACCGATCTTCAAGGGTGAGGAGGCCAAGATGGATTCTAAAAAGACAGTACCGTTCCAGCGACACCAGATGCAGAAGATTGTCGACATTATGGGTATACCGACAAAGGATCGCTGGCCTCTCCTTCCGGCGATGCCTGAATATTCCCAGCTCCCCATGCTCCAACCCCCAATGTCACACCATTCGCACCACCATCACGGCGGCCATGCCAAGCACAATGCAAATGCGAATGTGTCACATCTCGAAAAGTGGTACTACAACACAATCTCCCAGGGCTCCAGTAGCTCAGCTGCCAACGCATCCTCTTCATCCGGTGGACTCGCCTCTCTCGGTCAAGAAGGTTATAGGCTCCTATCAGGTCTCCTGGAATATGACCCTGAAAGGCGCCTCACGGCGGCGCAGGCCCTTCAACATCCCTTCTTCACTTCTGGCGACAAGTTCTCGTCTAATTGCTTCGAGGGGTTGAAGACTGAGTATCCTCACAGACGAGTCAGCCAGGATGACAATGACATTCGGACTAGTAGCCTTCCTGGTACGAAGAGGAGCGGTCTACCAGACGACTCTGTCGTTCGCCCAATCAAGAGGGTGAAGGAAGGCTAGTGACCTGCCTAGCAAGCACTGATGCAATATTGTGGCTGAGCCTTTCATGCAGCAAAACAATTGTCGGGCTCATTGATAGAGTGGTGGGCGGGAATGGGGTCGTTCAAATTTCCTCTCTCTTCTCCTTCCCCCCCCTCCCTTTACATTATGAGTTATGGTACTGGTAGCGCTCTGTATTTAAATCTGGGTTAAGCTTTATGTTCTGTGTCCCTAAGGGCACTCAAAAGCAACATTTCTCTGTTAAATTTATATTTAGAAAGGCATGCTACATTTTTTGTCATTTTGTATGCAACAGCTCTTTCACGGGACAATCCTCTTTATTAATTGGCTTCTTTTACCCAAACGACGTTCAGTTTCGCTAATTAAGAGAAAGATGAGTGATACGCTAACAATCTGAGAGACGATCATCGCCACACTTGGCCGATTACAATGACCGCGGAGAACCAGAGGGGTTGAGGAGTGGAAGAGAGAACAATGGGTATTTATTAGACAGAAATAGTAAAAGGGGAGAAGAGGAAAGAGAAAAAGGTTCAGGGACGAAGCAAAACAGTATGGAAGTCGCTGGTACTGTATAGGTAACTTCTAGTGGACATGGGAAAGGCCATAACTTCTCCACGGCCACAGGAAGAGAATATTCAATTGCAAGTGAATCTTCAAGGGGAGACAAGCGTAGAACTGAAACGCGAGCCAGAGTTACCAGAAGCCCGCCGACTTGGGATCTGCCCTGTTCTAGATTCAAACCTCCTTGATGTCAACTCCAGCCATGCGATCAATGAATGGTCCAACATGGTGGAAAGGGAAGAAATATATGAAGCCGGCTCTGAGAAAATTAACGAAGGGGGGCAATCGCCTCCTTCTCCCACAGAGTGCTACCCGAGACTCCTGTCCGCCGATAAATTACAGATCGCTCGATTATCGCAGTTGAGGTCTTTGGTGAAGGAGAAGTGAGTCGGTTGCATCCGATCGTCTGTTGACTGAAATCTGTTTTGGTACTGGTCTTGCTCGTGGATAGGATGGTTGTCGCGTTTACTTTTTGACGGGAGCCGGGGGTGCTTTGACGTTGTTCGAAAGCCAAGCCAGACCTTCCAGGAGGCCTTCGCCAGACGTCGCACAGCTTGGTACTACGTACCACACCTTATCCTTGAGCTTGGAGAGCTGGAGAGCTTCTGTGACTTCTTGTGGTTTCATAGCTAGGTAACCCATGCGTGTTAGCAAATCGGCGTTTCATTTCCCAGATGTGGTTAAGCAGTTGAAGGCGTTTCCAATTGCGCTTACCATCACGGATATCCTGTTTGTTGGCAAAGACGAGAAGTAAACTGTCCTTCATTTCTCGGTCGTTGATGATCCTGTGTAGCTCTTGTCTCGCTTCCTCAATTCGAGCACGGTCCGACGAGTCGATTACGAAGATGAGTCCTTGTGTCCCTGCAGTTTTTACGAGTACCTGATCAATCTATGCCCAGTGGGTTGGGGAAGAATTGGGGGTTATAGGAGATGCAGTCAACCATACCACTGAAGTAGTGTCTCCAAAGAGGACGGATCTTGTCCTGGCCACCGACGTCCCACACATTAAATTTGACATTCTTGTATGTGACGGTCTCAACGTTGAAGCCGACTGTGGGAATGGTCGTAACATCTTGGCCAAGCTTGAGTTTGTATAGAATTGTCGTTTTTCCGGCAGCATCAAGACCGAGCATAAGGAGACGCATTTCCTTTGATCCGAAGATCTTGCCCATCATCTTGGAGAGTTGACCGCCCATGGTCGATTTGCCCTGTTGGGTGCTGCCCGGTCGCGTTGTTCTTTCGGAGGGGTTTCAGGTCAATCGACGAGTCGACAATTAGACAGAGAGAGATTCGAGGTAGCGAGTTTCTTGGAGTAGTGCAAGGGATTGAATAATCGTGGTCGGGTTGCCGATAGGCGGAAACGGAGCGTCGTTCTGGAGAGATAATGACCAGGGGTTTCCAATTGGAAGGAGATAGGGTTGTAGGTTTTAGAGACGACAGGGCTTTTGCTAAAAAAAAGGTATTACCACGTACGTGTCTCAAGGAGAGGTTTAGAATTAGAGACGAGCAGCCTAGAGGGATTGGTTTGTCTGTTCTCCTTTTCCCGATAGTGCACTGGCGAGAGAAAAGTGCTCTCCAGCGTGACCTTGCGACCTTATTTCAGGGGATGCAAAATAACAATGAATGCGCTTCTGGTACGAAGTATGTTTTGAAAGTTCGACTTTTGTTCTAGCTTAACTTAGGTGTGGCCTTAAGTACTCTCCGACTTCGTACCTTGCTAGTTTCGCACTAGTTGCTCCCCCATAAATACTCCGTAATGTAAACTAAAAAAAAATAGGGGGTGGGTTGTAGCCAGATGCAGGCACAAATGAATGCTACTACAGCTTAGTGACTGACAGCGGGACATTTCTCCAGTATTATGATGGCTTGCAATTCAATGATTGTATCGCAATGGGTTTGGTTTGTGCTTCAACACAACAAGAATCTATTCTACGGCCAAAAAGTTAAAAATCTTATGAAGCTACTATCTTTACTACACTTTCCAAGTTGTAATTTTGGAACAATGTGCGGCTATTCCGATTAAAGTAGAAAAGGTTCACGCCACTTCCTCAACAGTTTGGCAGGTTACACATGACGCACAAGCCTTTGCAATCCACGATGTGATTCCGAGTTTGGCTGCTAGAGGACAGAACAATCCCTGATTTGTCTCCCTTTCCTAAGCTATCATACATATTTTACGACGACAGCACCGCAGCCTAAAACAGCTGGCAAACCAAATGAAAAAGCAATAATACACCGCAGAGTGCCGATGCATTGCATTTTGCACTTGACAAGCGAAGGTCAGTGTAAACTAGCCTATGCCCCTGAAGGTCATCAAGGGTATGTCTTCTGTGCGTCAATAATCGTACTCTGAAATCCACTCTCAAGACCCATGACCGAAGAATCCCATCCGCCGTGTATTATAGATTTTAAACAATGCAACATGAGACCATAGAGGTCAAAGAAGAAGAAGAAAAAAAGGCAAATACCATGTTTACTCCCAAGAAAATTCATCAGAGAAAATGAATGGACAACGTAAGGGGGATATCAACCTCGGAATTCGATGACAAAGCGCCTTTCAACCTGTTGCATCGTAGTCGAGTCGTTTTCTCCTTCGAAGCGTAAATTGACCTTGCCGTCGGGTGCCGTACTCATAACCTCGGCCTTATAGAACGTGGTGGTTTGTGGGTAGAGCGCTAGGACAACCTTCCCTTTCTCCCAATTCCCTAATGTGCTCGCCTGGTCGTCCGGGGTAATGGGAATCATGCTTGAAGCCGACGACCGGTACTCCTTTTGGGTGCTCTGCTCATCGGGGTCAACGTCCAATACCTTGTAGCGCCGGCTCTTGCCCTCTCCAAGGACAGCAGCGACCTCACCAAGTATCCAATCGCTGTGATGGTCGTTGGCCACCTTTGGTTTGAATGCCACCTCGTCTCCTTTGGCGAATGTGATTTTTGACCTCGCTATCCCTGAGGCGGCGGCGGCGGCGGCGGCAGCAGCGGCAGAGCCCGTAGAGGGCGCCGGAGTACCCGAAGACCCCGGAGGCTCGGCATCAGCAGCAGAAGTAGGTGGTAAACTATCGCGATTGCTGTTACGGTCTCCGAAACGTCGTGACGAGGCCCCGATGGGGCTTGGTACTGGGGACTCGCCAGATCCGTCAAACTCGTAGAGAGAAGCAGCCGTTTGCTCCCTTTCGCGTGTTCGCGACGCAGATGCACGTGATGTCGTATTGGGGCCCGGCTGCAGCTCTTGGGCAGCCTGCTCTTTAGCATGCTGGATTGCCCGGATGACTTGTAGGCTCTCAATTTGAGCCTTGATTTGTGAGATGATGTTGTCCTGCTTCTTAACGCCGGCCCTACACCGTGTCTCCATTTTAAAGAGTTGGTTAACGGTGGGAGAGTCTCCCTTTTTTGAGATCTCTGCCGCGGCCTTATCCAGTTTGAGAATCTCATTAAGATTTTCCGTGTCCTCGTTTATCATCGTGACAATCTCGGAAATCTTCTCTTTGGAAGTTTCCCACAGCTGAACCTCCTCTCCATGTGTGCTCCCACTGTTCCTGTTCAGACCGCGCCCACTCCGATTTCGTTGCGACATGCCGAGAGTGGTGGTGCCTGGTCTTCTGGAAGGGCACCACTACCGAAACTGTCTAAGGGATACGGCGCAATAGGATTAGATGGGGAATGGTGTGAATCCGTAGATAAAACTAATTATTGTCGCATATAGAATATCCTTGTTAGCTGCGACGAAGCTTGAAGTTGCGAGATAGGCAATGGTGTCTGGTGGCGGGTCACTTGAAGGATGTGGAGAACACTTGGGTCTGATTGTGACTAGTACGGAGTACACGTGCATTCCATAATAATGCCCTATGCCCATCCATGTGAGAAGTGCTTCGATCCTTGATTTCCCGTATAAATATGCAAATGATTCCCTTTTTTTTCCTTGCTCATTTCCCAAGTTTTATATCAATCTTGCCCTTCTTTTTTCATTATTTCCCAGGCCGCTTTACAATAAGTACCCTCGTCCTTGGTATGGCGACTGGAGAATTCACGTGACCGGTATGTCAAGCTAAATTAATAAATGAGATGAGGCCTTTTTGAGTGCAAATACATGAAACTTGACAATAATTTTGAAAGTGCAATTGCTTCCTTCTAGGCGGTATGTCTCCGGGGAGTACATGAGAGCAGTAAACAAGATGAGAGAAAGCTTTCATGTAAACTATAGTTTTGGACAATTAAACAGGCCTTTCCCTCTTCACTATGAAGTATCTGAAGTACAGGACGAAATTCGACTGGGAACTTGAACTTGGCCAGGCCAGCCAGTCCCACCGCTTCCTGGTCCCTCGTTTTAAAATCCTAGCAGGGTGGAAGCTACTTTTGCAGAACCAACCCCGCCAACCCCACCTTCCTCCATCATCAACTTGTCCTTGCTACCATACACCGATTATTTAAATACTTTCCAATTGGCATGATTCGGCTGGATCGTCATTTTCCAGGCCTCATACCCTATCTTTCCTTATTTCTACCAGCGCAAGCCAACTGCCGTGGAATCAACAAGCTTCATCAAGAACAGATTCAACCTCCAATATGCAAGTCCCTCTAATTCGACTCCAATGCGGAGTGAACTCCTACGAATGGGGAAAGCTAGGAAACGAATCGGCCGCTGCCAGGTTCGCTGCCGCTACGCCTTCTGGCGACTTCGTCATTGAGTCAGATAAGCCCTACGCCGAGGTCAGTATACTGTAGCCTCCATAACCATCATTACACTATCCTCAAAACTACGAAAAATAAAATAAAAAGGGGGCGCGCCTAGTTCTGACTTGGAGAGAACCGAATAGCTATGGATGGGTACACACCCCAAGAGCCCTTCTCACGATCTCACGACAGGCCGAACACTGCAAGACCTGATTGAAGACAACCAAGCCTTGATTTCATCCAGTGTTGCTTCAAAGTTTGGAAAGACTCTACCGTTTCTCTTCAAGATCCTGTCCATCAATAAAGCCCTCTCGATCCAAGCCCACCCCAACAAGAAGCTAGCCGAGCAGTTGCACGCCCGAGACCCTAAAAACTACCCCGACGATAACCATAAACCGGAGATGGCCATCGCCATTACTCCCTTTGAGGGTTTGTGCGGCTTCAGGCCCCTCGTTGAGATCGCCCACCTTTTGGACAATGTTGCCCCCCTTCGAAAGCTTGTCGGCGACGATGTGGCCACCACATTCAGCAGCAACGCCAGAGCTCAGGCTGATGTTGAAGAGCCAACCGCCGAAGCTGCATTACAGAGCAAAAAGTTGCTCAAACAAGCTTTCGCTGCTCTCATGGCTTCTCCCGCTTCTGCGATCGACGAGGGAATCCCCAAGCTAGTTGAGCTTGCCAAGACCCAGAGGTCCGAGTTCGCGGGTGGCGGTGTGGCCTCAACCTCCGGCGAAAAGCTGGCTGAGTTGGTGATCCGCCTTAATGGCCAATTCGGCAATGATATTGGCATTTTTGTCCTATTTTTCCTTAACTTTGTGACCATGCAACCCGGCGAAGCATTGTTCCTTGTCGCCGACGATGTACATGCCTACATCTCGGGCGATATTGTCGAATGCATGGCAACTTCTGATAACGTGGTCCGCGCTGGCTTGACCCCCAAGTTCAAAGACGTGACGACGCTGGTCGATATGTTGACCTACAATTACGCGCCCATCGACCAACAAAAGATGACCCCTCAGGAGTTTCCCTACGTCACACTCAACCGCCCAGCATACAGTTCCGGTTCTCTCGTACACCTGTACGATCCCCCCATTGCGGAATTTAGCGTCATCCGATCAGTTTTGGTCGGATCTGAATCCAAAGCAACTTTTGATCCTTTCGAGGGGCCGAGTGTCATCATTTGCACATCCGGCCAGGGCAAGATATCGGTAGGGCCCAAAGTTGAAGAAGTCAAAGAAGGCTACATCTTCTTCGTCGGTGCCACAGCTGAGGTGGTCCTAGAATCAAACGGAGGCAAGGAAGACGAGTTCATCACATTCAGGGCTTTTTGTGAAGTCGAGAGCCACGACGAACAAAAGTTGTAATGCCATGATGTCCCCTCTTGTCTTTCCAGTCATTCTCCCTTTTCGCAATTTCATACCAATATTCCGTTTTGGGATCATATCATCCAATCACCAGAACCCTTTTATCAAGATGTCAACGAAGCAACATATCAAAGGATTTTATAATACATAAACAAATAATTATCACATGGTAGATGAACGAAATGCTACATTAAATATTGATCCACTGAGCTCTTAAACATCTTGTTTCAAATTATTGGATGGCAAGCAAGTTTTTATCAATTTCAAAGCCTTGATCAAGTTCCTCGCTATTTCTTCCACGTTCCGGATGCTATTGATACTTTCAAGGAGCCCTCTTCAAATACATGTAATTGGTTTTAATCTGATTGTGTAGGAACCGACATGGTTTACTGAGCAAAGGGAATGCGATATTGTAATAGAGACTCAATCTAGCAATGATAAAATCGAACTAAGACAGCAAGAACAACGGAAATTGGGATAGGTCCAAATATTCTCCAGGACTCTCCAGGACAGGTGGGCTAGATCAACTGTTTTGCACTGTTTTGTCCTGGCGACCTTTGGATGGAAATGAGGGGGATTTGGAAAACCTGGCGAGAAAATAGGAAGAATAAAGAAAAGGTGCAAAACCTTGAACTCGATGGCTCCGAATTATCAATCAATATGGATTCAACACGGCCCACCAGGTGCTTGCATCATTAGGTTCGGGGCTCCCTGCCTTCAACGCCAGACTCTGTCTTTACGACGACGTAGTCCGTAGCGTGGTCATCGTCGGCGACTGGCCTCCCCCCAGGTTTGAGAAGTGAAGAAATCGTGAATTGAGGGGGGCTTCTGTTCGAAGTCATCAATTGGCCTTGGCATGATCTGTATGGCGCAGGAGATTGTGTTCCATTCTGACTGATAGCAATGGTGCTGTCCAAGTTTATGGGCGCCTCTTTGAAACTGCTCTCATTGAGAAGGGGGGCAACTCCATGTTTATAAGTCGGCTCCACCGGCGAGACTGGCGGTGCTAAATCATAACGAGTGAGCGTAGCGGATTCAGAGTAGCGAGGCCGAAATCGATCTGGCTGGTCCGACGAGACTTGGTAGAGTGCGTGACGATGTTGATCAAGGGTTGAGCTCGCAGTTTGTACAGCAGCGTAAGACGCATGCTGGTCAGATGCGGTAATGCTGTGAAGATGAAGCACAGGGCTAGTTGCCCCTAGAATGGTAGCATGAAAGGAACCTTCTGGAGAGCTGTCGAGGGGGGTAGGTATCGGGCTGCTGTCTTGGCTGGAGCGTGAGGAGGTATAAGAGCAGGATGCGGATACAGGGTTCATCAAATCTCTGAGAGATCCCCCAAATGTTTCAGGCCTCGGCGGGTGGTCTGGGGATATCAATGGTCCACTGCAATTGCTTGAATTGCCACGGCTATCAGTAGGGAATGAACCAGCGGAAGAAGACGAGGTCTCAAATCGGTAAGAAGGCTGTTGACGATGAGAAGAGCCAAATGGGATACTAGCAACGCCTGCAGAACCAGCGCTTGAATGTCTGCTGGAGCAGTGATCATCAGTAGGGCTTGCCTCTAGAGGGACAAGATTCGACGGATTGTTATTCTGCATGACGCCATTGCTCATTATGACGGAAGCAGCAGCCGCAGTATTTGCAAGCTCGACATACGATCTATCGAAACCAGTGGTGACTAAAGGCTCGGGGGTATGACAGTCTGTGCCTCGGTTTACAGCAAACTCGGTGGTCGGCTCAGCCGAACTGTGAAGCGAATGAACATTTGGGAAGGAACTATAAAGTCTGCCGCTGTAAGTGATTTCGGATTCATACTGACAGCCCACCCAACCTTCAGCAGGAGCAGAGGACTGGCTTTGGAAGGTGTAGCTCGTGGTAGTCTCGCGATTCTCATCTGTCGACGCCGGGTGCAGGAGGTGTTGTGGGGCCGAGAGGAGTGGGGCCGAGGGCGTGGCAATCCGGGCAACACCATGGTAGGAATGCGGTGAAGCCGAGGCAGCAGAGAAGCCGACTACGCGGGGAATTGAATATCCTGCATGGTATGTTCGAGCGGCGTCCATGTTGTAGGTAAATTCAACATCTGGACGAATGTTGGCTTCATGGGATAACAGCTTTGTGTTCGGCAACAAGAAAGAGAAAAAGAATTCAAATGTTAGCTTAACAGGAGACCAAAAGGCAGGATTTTAGTTGAAGATGTTAAAAACTAAAGAACTCGGATGGACTTGGCTTTGTGGTAAAGAGACTCACTCGGAGAAAAAGGCAAGGGTAGAAACCTGCGTTTCTACAGTTTTGACAAGGTTGACCATTGCCAGTATCGCCACTGCAACGAATCTTGCGTTTCCGGCATCTTCCGCACTAAATCCGAAAATAGGAGCGGTCAGTAGGCCCCCCCCTCTCTTTTCTTCTTTTTCTGATTGTGTTTCAAACGGGTTTCTGGTCTTTCTTCTCTGGTCTTCCAAGCAGAGTCCATTTCAGCCCAACATTCAGGCTGGCAGGATATCCGGGAAAGCCTCATGGAGCGACTCACAGCAACAGCAACCCTCTTTCGAGGGGCTACTGATGGAACTCTCCCAAAATCACTGGAGTCATGATCGACTGTGTCCGTATATCGGGAAGCGGAGCTGTAAGGGTTCCAGGAGCGAGGAGTATATCTTCGAACCATATTAGGGTTGGTATGGGATTATTATTCGTATATTGGATATTTTCGATTAGGCACAGAAACAAAGTCAAGGCGGTTCTACGCTAATGACCAGTCAGTATGGAAGAAAACAAAACGGTAGAGCGACTATCTCTTGCGGGAGGCGACGGGAGGCGATGGCCAAGTCTCGATCTCAGCTTGACGGTAGATTAATGAACGGATGAAATATAGATGTAACAGTGAAGGGGGTGTCCGGATGAGGGAAATGCACCCTATGTAGTAGATAATTCACGGGAAGAGAATGGTCGAAGAGTGTAAGAGAGAAGGATGGAGAAGAGAAGAGAAAGCAACAGGGTAACTACCTGGTAAGTACAAACGAAGAACGATCGAAACTGAAAAACTGAAAAACGGAATAGGACTAAGTTGTTACAGAAGCAAGACCAAGCGTAATAATATCGCCAATACACGGAGTGGTTAGATCAGGTTGTAGTGAATGGATGATCGTAAGTAAGGATTTAGGCCAAGGGAGGGAGGGAACGGAGGAGGGCAGCTGGAACATAGTTATACTCGATGGTGCCACTGGATTCTGGACATACCCTCGCCCTGACTGGCACCACTTGCTTTTCGGATTTCCAACCTCTCGATGCCCTGCCTTTTTTTTTTTTTTTTTTTTTTTTTCATTTCACGGAAGCCTGCCGATAGGCCCCTGTAAATCCCTATTTATTGCAGGCGTATCGATCCCTCGCAGATTCCAGACGAAAATCGGTCCAGAGTAAAAAGTTCCAATTTCACACACCCTCCCTCTCACCCTTCCCCCTACCCTCAACCAGCCACTGCATAGCTAAACCAGGCGGCTCCTGCAGAGCGCACAACAGATGCCATGTTGCCCACCAAGTGAAGGCTTGGCCGCCACATCCCGCCAGACCCTATGCTTTGGATTATGGTCTAGGGCTGGTACGAAGCACTGAACGAAAAGATGAAATAGAGAAGGAGGGCTACTTGACTTGATTGGACAGGTCTCAAAAATAGTCGTTATGATTTACTCGGGATAGTCGTAATCCTAAACTTCAAATAGTCCTTCGTACCTCCATTACAAGACGAGTTCTGTTCAACCATGGTTATCAGGGTGTCTTAAGCATGGAGATGAGTGATGATGGCTATTGTGGACCAGGCAAAAGGGTCTTGAAAGCCCCAAAGAACCTATTCATGAGGGGGGTATAAAATGAGAGCGCAGCACGGAGGACCACGAACAACGATTAAGTCTCTCTATTCAATAGTGGACCGGTCGCGCAGGCTGATGTGCGGAACAAGGACTAGCGAACAGCGTACATCTCAAGCTGCCCGCCCTCCCCCGTTTGACGACCACCCAGATTGTGTTATAGTCCACTCGCTTCAGCTGATCCTGAAATATCCGCCCCGCCTCCTGTATCCCGCTTCTCCCCTGATCGTGGAACGGCACTGTTCATGTACACCGCATACGAATGTTGCGAGAGATCTATTCCCAAGAACAAAGACATGGCACATAAGTCCGACATATGAAACTCGGAGAAATCCAGTCCACTAACAAGGCAATAGTACGGAAAGTATATCAATAACAACATATGCCTTATTTAGTAGTCCATTTACTAATAGATGTTGATTTGAGCAACCTCACGGCATCAGTTGACTACGTGTATCCTCATCGCCCTATGATTTCTCTCACCTCAAGTAAAGTCTACGCGGTATATGAGGTGCTTAACTAAATCACGCATGCATGATATGCACAGAGCGTACATAAAATGTAATCACAAGCGGAAAAGGAGTCCACTCTGCTATGCATGAAGGGAGGGGGGTTGGCCGTAAGATGCAGGTTGAGAACCATACCAGAGGTGTGTGTACCAAGCCAAACGCTGAACTCCTGCATCCAGAGAGAAAAGCGTCATATTGAGTCTCCTTGTGCCCACGCACCGGGCGAGACTATGCCTGCAAGTCGAGTGGACCACGATAGCTTTCATACAGAGTTCTCTCTCTCTCATGCAGTAGCTTTAATCACCACCATTTGCCTGCAGAATTCTTTTTAGCTCATCAAACAGCAGAACATTCCCAGAGGGGACTAGCGAGAAAGATATTGCGAGAGCTGAAATTGGTAATGCCGGGGAGGGATGTAGGCCTTCCGAGATGCTCTTCCAATACTATCACGGGAACTATTAATACGGGCAGACTTGTCAAATTATTACTTCCCATATGAGGAAGAAAGCCTTTTATATGAAAAATATCTACATTGTAGTTCTTGGGTAGACCTGCTAGCCTATCTACTGGGTAAGAACCGTTTGTTCCAGTCGATAAGCGTCCAACGCCGCATCATATCAAGGAGAACCCACCACGTAATCAAACCGTTTGCAGCCCAGCCACCAATCCCTTGACCCTGTAAAACAACTTCTCGGGAAGAGGTGGATCAAAACAGGTTTTGTTCTTCTTTTGATATTTCTCTAGCTGACCCGGGAGGCATTTAGCCCAGGATCGGGGTCTCGATGCAGTTGAGAACGGTTTCAATTTAACTCCAAACGCCAAGGATGTGAATTAATGATGGTAAATCTACCTTTAACCTGGCGACCAGTGCATACGAAATTTTGCGATACGAACACTGGGTCCTCCTCGCATTGTGTTCACTCCCACCAACAGAGTCTTATCCTCTAGCAAAACAACGAAGAGGGGACTAAAGACGAGCTGTGCCCTAATATCCTCCTATCCTAGGGCCGTTTGGGCCTCCGCCCTTTCCCTTCTCGTTTGGTTCTCGTTTCCTCTTTTCCACCCTGTACGAGGCTGGTCGATACACCGCCATTCCTTACCCCTTCCCTTCCCAGGACCGGGCTTTTCGATAGAGATATGGTGTGTGACACAACATAGAAGCTAACGATTCATGATAGAACACGGTAGAATGTTCCACCACCCCTCACCATTGTGTCCTAGTTTGGCACGAGGGAAAGAACGACTGCACTCACCGCTCCTCGCAGACACTAAAGAATCGATCCTGTCAACAAGATTGCAATCATGCAGCCTTCATTTTTCTCCTATGGCGGCATTGTTATACTGTTATTTTTTTTGTACACACTCTACGGAATATCACTAGTTCCCCATCGGCGGTTGTGTAAATGCTGCAAGGATTCGTCCACCCCCTCGCTGTGTTATGTTGACTGACTGCTGCCACACCCTTTTCCCCACCAAGTTCGGAAAACCGAGAAGGGATTTCGAAAGAAACCCGTGTGACATATCGGGGGACCTCGTCGTTCTGCCTGTAGCATCTCTTTCAAATAACAGTTGGAGATGAGAGATCGAATTGCTCGAATTGCAGCGCTGCGTCCTGTCTAATCGTCATGGCGACCCCCCCTCACAGCGTTCTTCTTGATGTCCAATGAATGCGGCTTACATATTGTTCCAGAGTAATATACAAGAGGCCCCGAGTTGAGCACGTACCAAACTATCGGCTTCTTGCCTTCCACAATGTGGAACGTGTGTGTTGTCATGCTGCTTTTCACCATGAAACCATCAGTGGGCACGCAAACGGACGAGATCTCAGGCTGAGCTTTGTTCTTCTTTCGTAACGGAGTCTCTAGTACATGTTATACTTGGCGTATTCCCTAGATCAATTCAGTAGCAAAAGGGTTGGTGACACCAACAGCAAGGGGTTCTTTCGAGGAGTGGCAAATGCTTCTTTTCTTGGGCCGTGGTTGGAGACACGGCCATTTGGCAAACGCCTCAAGCGATAACAAATCAACCATGGCAAGACAAGACAAAAGGTCGGATGAGACTGAGTTCTTTTCCCCATTTCAACCGTCCACAGCTAGAACAGGGTTCAGAGAGCATGGCAAGGTGTTGATGATGCAATTGAAATCCGCCTGCCCGCTCCCTCTCCGGTTGGTACTTCAAGACACTGCAGGATCCCTTACACCAGCAAAAATCAAGAACGTTCACCGCTACTTTGCCATATGCTAAGACGTATTTTGGGGGGTAAGCAAGACCGTGCTTTTCGGGCACGGTCTCTTGGGCGAGCTACAGAGTACCCCGGTGCTAAGTAGTTGGGGGTCTGCTCGACGACCCCGTCTGCATCTCATGTCGTGTCTCGTCTGCGTCGGAAAGGCCAAAGGGGCAATGTGCTTGGGTAGTAACCAGCACGCAATACCCAGCACATAATAGACTTTCAGATGGCAAGCGGGGACTTGTAGAGAGGATGAGGAGAACAGCTTTACAAGAGATTCGAAATGCGGCGGCGATATCTGGCCCTGCAGGATCTGCGGTAAGCATGTATGCATATGTGTCTGTGTATGTGTGCGCGCACGCGCATAACCCTTTGTAGTTTCGCACTTTCTTGGACAAGGCGGCCAAAACCTCAACCTCTTCGGTACTCAGCTGGTCTATCTCGATACCGATCCTGGTGCCTTGGTTGATCCCTATCCTCGTGTCTCCCCCGTAAGTCCCGATATGGCCGCCGGTTCTCGTCCCGGCTCCCACGGTAGTCGCGATATTCACGATTGGTACGGTCGTCGCGTTCGTCGCGGTAGTCACGGCTGCGACGGCCCCTCTCACCACCACCCCGTTGGTCGTCTCGACCCGTCCTTCGAGGTGGACTCCGGCTCCGATCCCGCGACCGCTGCATGTTTCCCTGCTCTCGACGATCCTCGTCACCATGGGACGGTTGTGGTTTTGACTTTGGCGGATAGCGCTGTGTTTTGTGGGTGCCCCTCATCTCCTCTTCGCCGTACACCATCTCATACGAGTCTTTGTCATCATCGTCATCTCCCATCCGGTACTGCCTGCGCTTCTCGAGTTCTTGCACACCACCCCATCCACCCCTTGAACCACGCGACTTTCGTTTTTTGTTTGTATCATCTCTCCAAGATTGACTCAGCCGGCTAACACTCTGCGAGAAATCGACGTGTATACGCCGATCATCGATCAACACATCCTGCATCTTAGAGAAGGCGGCCTCGCAAGAACTCTTCTCATCGTATTCGATAAATGCATATTGCAAGCTATCGCCTGTCTTCTGATCTCGTATGATCTCGCAGCTGACAATTTTACCGAAGCGACCAAATATAAGCTCGAGGTCTTCATCCGTCGTCACTGGGTTCAACTTGCACACAAACAGAACATTCTCCGGTGGCTTAACTTCAGCAAACGGCAAATCTCCCATGAGCTCCAGTGTGAGAGCGTTTGCCCTTGCCTCTCCTTCTCGACGACGCTTTTCAGCTTCCTCCTCGTCAATATTTTCGTCAGCTCGTAGCGCGTCTTCATCGGGAATCCTGACCGTGGCAAGCTGTGCCTTCGTCGGTACGGGAGAGCTACTAGGTTCTCGGAGGCCGGGCGGGTCAGGATAGGGGTCATCCAAGATGATTGTGTGATTGATTCGAATGTCGATTAGCGGATGACCCTTGTCGTCTGTATAGGCATCATCAATTTTCTCGAGCACGTCGAATCCTTCCACTACCTTTCCGAAGACAGCCGCTTTGCCGTCCAAAAAATCGGTGTTGTCACCCAACGTGACAATAAACTGAGAAGCTGCAACTCGTGTATCAGGGTCGGATGGTAAGGGAACAGTTGCCATGCTGACGGTCCCTCGCTCAACGTGCCGTAGCTTGGGATGAAATAGTGCAGGGAAGGCCTTGTCTGCAGGATCCCCAGATAGGACGCCCCATATGGAACGGCCTCCATCCGAATCAGCAGATAACGGTCCTAGGGGGTCGCCGGTTTGGAACGAAAAGGATTTCTGTATTGAATGTATCGGCGCAAAGTTGTAATATTTCACTTTGCAGAGCTTGAGAAAGTTCTCGCAAAGCTTTGGGGCATAGTCAACAAGCAAGTCGATGACTAGGTCGCCTGCGCTGGTTTCAATCAAGACAGACATTTCAAACCGTCAAAGAGAGCCGAATCGAGGGAGGTGGGTGTACGAAGAAAGGATGTTGCGTTGCAAATGGCCGAAGTAAAGCGCGCGTCGTCGTCCACATCAAAATTTACAAACCAATGAGGTGGCGCGAAAACTGAATATCGTAAGTTTGCTGGGACAGTCATGAATCTACAATATTCAATTGTCCGGTGACACAACCAACAGAAAGCTGGTAGAAGTAAAATCCTAACAAGGTACAGAGGACACTGGCCTGCACTATCAATGCCGTGAAATACCCTGGTAGCTAGTACTTGTACTCTTGTACTTGTCTGTCCTTCGCAGTTGTCAAGTACTTCAGTGGGTACCCACTGGTGGGGTCCAGAGCCATGAGCTGCTCAATTGAATTTTTTTTTTTCCTTATCACAAAAAAAATTAGGATAAGGTCTTTCTTGACCAGTCCAAGCCTCGAAGAAAGGCGATCTCGCATTGCACGAACGCAACACCCAAGGCAATTTACAACAAGTCTCAGCCCCTCCAAGTTACTCCATCGCTCGAAGGAAGGGGAATTAGAAAATAAGGAGCAAAAACTAGAAGTGCGCCCATGATCATGGCTACTACTTCGTCTAAGCCCCACGGCGACGATGGCCTTCCGAAGAAGCGATCCCGTGACGATGAGGATGCCACCCGAAATAACTCGCACAAGCGCAGGAAAAGCAGAGCAATAGAAATACTGGAAACGAGTCCAGAAACGAAGTCGAAAGAAGCCCATCGCCATGGCTCCCCCAAAAAGCAGAGCATACAGTCGACGGAGCGCCGATTGGCAACTCCCTCTGAACCCAACGGCACACAACTAGAGACGCTTGACCAGGACGACTCACAACCCACGGAACGTAAATCTAAGGAGAAGAAGGATAAGAAGGAAAAAAGAGAAAAGAAAGAAAAGAAAGAAAAGAAAGAAAGGAGGAAGAAGAACAGAGATGAAAACGACCCCGATGACAAGTTAGCTGAGCCAGGGCAGGATCGAACACTCGAAGGTAAAAAGTCCCAGACTGAACCAACTGGATCTCAGGCCGAAGGAGAGACCAAGAAAGTTAAAAAAGATAAGGCGCATAAGGAGAAGAAAGAGAAGAAACGGAGTAAGCAGGGGGGTCAAGAAGACAGCCACACCGCGAACCTACAGACCGACGTCCCTCTCCGGGGGCCACGTGTAGCTTCTACGGGCCTTGTCGAGAAAGAGGACGTCTCCAAAATCTCCGCGGCTATCGTCGACGGTGTATACCAACCAGCGCAAACACCCGCGAAAATCACTTTCCCATTCTTTACACAAACCGTTTCCCTTTTCGTGCCCATCTTCCCCATGGGATGGGACCAGCCATTGACGGCCGCCTCGGAGCAACACCTCGCTCCGATGATGAACAAGTACAATTCGACCTATCGCGGTGTTCTTCTTGGGTATCGGAATGCCGCATTAAATAGCAAACCAGGCCGATCGGGTGGCGCCAAGACAGACGATGAGCCCGCGCTGCTCCAGTCTGTAGACGAGTATGCTGTTGGGTACGGCTGGCTCACGGCTGACGTTGACCTGTTCATCCCAACGCGCGGAGCGTGGATGGAGGGCACTGTTGTTTTGCAAAACGAGGGCCACATCGGAGTTGTATGCTGGAGCAAGTTCAATGCAAGTATCGAGGCTAGCCGTGTACCTCAGGATTGGCAATGGATACACGACCCGGACGGCGTTGATGACCACGAAGGACCGGCACAAGACGAAACCGCCATGGAGTTGGACGATGCCGCCACACTCGCCATACACTCGGCAGGATATTGGGTGGATGGGTCTGGAAAGAGAATTAGCGGCAAGCTACGCTTCCGCATCAAGACCTTTGATGTGGGTATTAGCGGAGATCACAACTTCCTCAGTATCGAGGGCACCATGCTCGGCGACAAGGAAGAGGGCGAGCTACGGAAAAAGGAGCAAGAAACAGAGCGGAGGCGCAGGGCAAGCGCAAAGGGAAGATTTGTTCACCGTCGGGTAATCCCTGAGTTCAGCATGACGGACTTTGGCAAAGAGGAGGAGGAAGAGGAGGAGACAGTAGCGCCGCTGGCTGAAGTCAAGCCTGCAGGTCAAGAAGAGAACGAACCAAAGGAGTCTGTGGAAGCTGTAGATCCGGATTCTAGCGACTCCGACTGAGCAACCCAATGAATCTACATGACTTCTAGCTCGCCATAACCACGTACACGCGCCCACGCTCCAAATAGTTTTTCTCACGCACCTCCCCCATTTGCCTACAAGGCGTAGGGCATCATCTTGTTCCTCTCAGTATTCTTTCTGACGAGCCTTGTTCAAAACTTTACTGTCACTATCTTGCCTCAGTTTTCTTTTACTAGCCCTTTTACTAGCCCCTTTACTAGCCCTTTTTCATGTAAATGAATGTTCACAATCTGAGCACGAAATGATATGCATAAACTGTCTTTTTGCAGGACTTGTACTTCATAAATTGGAATGACGTCGACTAATCAGCTGGCGCAACGGTCTTTTGAAATCTAGATCTACTAGTCTGCACTTCTAGTCTAATTCTGGGCATGCTTCAACTGCCTTTCCTCGGCTGCCTCGAGCGCCCCAGGCTCGGTGACATCAACACCAAGTCGCATGGCCTCAGCAACCTCGGCGGCTGGGCCAGTGAACCATTTTCGTGCCCAGAGAACCCAACATCCAATACAGCCAACGGCAATAATCCCGACAGCGACTACGGTGTAGTTGAAAGTCTGGTCTGTCACCGGATTCGCGGTTGGAAGACAAAAGACGACGGCGATGCATCCAATCCACAGGCACGCCATTAGGGCGATGGGCCGTGAGAGGGATCGGAGGTTGAAAGGGCCTTTCATCTTGGAGAATGCCACGGGACATAAGAGGCCAATTAGGATGGGAATTCCATAAGATATGTACAGGCCAATGGTGGCGATAGAGGTTGCTGCAGCAAAGGCGACATCGGACCCGAGGCTGGGAAGCGAAAGAATGAAAGACAGAGTTGCACCTAGCCAAATAGCACGGACGGGTGACTTGAACCGATCGTCGACTTTATGAAATATTGAATGCTAGAAGCAGTCAGTGAACGTCATAGTAGAAGGGAAAGGAAGAAAGCCCTAGGAATAAACCGGAAAATGTACGGAGTAGGGGAACCTACAATCCCGCCATCTCTCGCAAACGCGAACATCATGCGACTATTTGAGCAGAGCGACATGAGCCCACAATGCCATACACAGACCAGAACAAGCGTGAACATGACCAATGCGCCATCCTCTCCCGCAACATCGATAAAAATTTGGAGCACGGGCTGGCCGTAGGGTGAATTGACGGTGCGATCAATGTCCTGGATAGAGAAGAGGAAAGAAAGGATGACAAAGAACCCGAACAGGGCACTGAATCCCACACTGCTGACGACGCCAATTGGGGCGCTCCAGCTCGCCTTACGAGTCTCTTCGGAAAGGTGCGCGCTTGCATCGAATCTGTTCGGATCATGCGTTAGTCAACGGTTGCAATAGAAGCTACGGAGTAGTCGAGGCACCACAGACCCTGTCAATGTGTATTGCGATAAAAGCGCACCGCACATTACAACATAGGCCTTTGAAGCACGGGATGCCCATCCCTCTGCTCCGTCAACACCGGTTCCGTCTATAAATGCGCCGAAAACGAACGAAGCACTCTGGTGTTTCGGCGCTTTCGCCAATACCGCTATACAAAGGGCACTCACACCCGCGGAATGCAACACAATCGACACATTATTGAAGTACTTGAGTGTCCGGACTCCAAAAGTATTTATTAGACCATGCGAGACGAGGATGGCAGCATAGATGCCAATCGTCTTGGCCGGGGTGGGCGTGTAATCGGTGTTCTTCACGGCTGCAGCCGTCGCCACCAAGTTGGCAAGACCAAAGGAGATTCCCGTCGTCACGGCGACCTGGCCTAGGAGGTTGAACCAACCTGTGACCCAAGCGGCAAAGGGTGACCAGGCTGGCGGAGTGAGCATCGCGGCCCAGAAGTAAGGCCCCCCGCTCGTGGGGATTGCTGAGACGATTTCGGCCATTGCTATTGCCACGAGGAGGGTGAAGAAAGAAACAACTAGCCAACCGATTGACATGACTACGAAAAAAAAAAAAAAGTACGAAATATGAGCACTGAATTCAGTGACGAGGCTTTTAGAGGTGAAAATCTCACTCACCCGCCGGACCACCGGTAGCAAGCCCATATGAAAATAAGGTTGTAATTCCTGTGATGACGCTCTTTCATCATGATTAAACATCATCCTGAAATGGAAAAAGGGAAATCAAGTAAGGGGAAAAGGGGAAAAGGTGGAAAGAAAAGAGGAATGGCGTAAAACCTACAATGATAGAAAACGATACGCCAAAGTTATGCATTAATCCCCAATCCCTTCGCAGTTCCTGTTTATAACCAAACTGCGCTAGGAGGCCTTCATCCAGGTCGCCCTCGGCCAATGGCGTTTTCGGCTCAAGACTCATTGTGCCAACGTGGTGAACGGCGATTGAATTGTGACCGGGTGTGATAAGATTGTACTTCGGGTGCGAGGCAGCGAGGCCAAAATCTTTCGGCGTCTTTGCTTTTCTTTCTCTGCTGGGGACTTTTCACGCACACGTGGTCAACGTAGTAGTGATAGGAATGAAAAGCGTAAAAGTATGTTTCTGTGTATTACATATGGCGTTCGTTCAACCGAACCATTAAAAAGAATTGAGAACCAACGATAGAATAAGCTTTTCAAGGATGGGATGACTTGGAAAATTATATAGATTGGCGATCCATTGCTCTATCGTCGCATTCCTTATCTCTTCCCCTTCGTCGACTCGTCATCATGTGGCATCAGTACGGAGTAAAGGAGGATGGCAGACCAAGGTGGCAGCCCAAAGTAGCAATCATTTACCCCTCCTGCTTCGTTGGTCTTCCCCCACGCCGCCTTGTTTCGGTACTTTTTTCTCTGCAAGGGGGGTGGGCGGGGAAATGAGCATCGCCGAAGCAGCACAGATTCTCAATATGTGAACTCATCTTAGATTCAACCGACGATCGAGTGAAGAGATCAGTGATGTGCTATTCATTTCTCCAGCGAGCACTCTTTTCTGTACCTGGGAACTTTTACAGCCCCCCGAGAGGCAAGCAGTGTCAAAAGATAAAGTCGAGACATATGACAACTGAACAAAACAAAAGTGCCGTTAACTCAAGAAGCCCCTCCACTCTTACCATATGTAAACTAAACTAAACTACCTTTTCGCCTTGCTAGCTAGCGCTGCAAGGGTTATGCGGCCCATTAGTGAGATTATGGCGTCCCATTCCCCCACTTCTGGTGCATCTGCATCCCTTATCCAATCTAAACTACTATCGTACACCACCGGTTCACCGATATTCTGTGCCAGTCAGATAATTTCTTGTTTCAACTCTTTTCTTGTCTACAAGTAATTGGTTTTGCTTTATTGAAAGAAAATTCATCCATTATCTCATAGCCCAGTTTCATCAAATGCGTTATATAGCAGAAGGGGAGAGGTCGTTCAATCGTCACAGTTAGGAACACCAAGAAATCTTGGTCTTAAACCAGGAGCAGACCTGATACACAATCAAAAATAGGCAAAAGGAAAGACCGAAGGAAAATAGAAGAGAAAGAGGGAAGGAAATGGCAGCACCAAAAGAAAAAGAAGAAAAGAAGAAAAACACCCGTCGAAGGCAAAGGGGAGCAAAAGAGATCAAGAAGAGGCTCGCCAAATCATGTCTGGCATCATCGTCGTCTCCTACGTCTCCTTGCGTCGTAAGCAGTGTCCGTGTCCGAGTCCCTACTATCATCTCGATCTCGATGTTGCGGTCCTTCAAGGAGGCCTTGAAGCGTTGTACTCAGAATTTCCCGCCAGCCCTCCCCAGTACGTACCGCCTTCTCGACATTCTCCATAACCCCAGTCACAAAGTCGGGATCAGTGCCAGCAGCCCGAACGCCTCCGCGAATATGCCAACCTCTGCCACTCTGGGGCAGGAACTCAAACGCCGTTGATTTCGAAGTCCATCGGCCGTCCGCATCGTCTGTTGGATGAAGCGGTCGACCGTTTGCGTCAAACCGCCGTGGAAGATCCTCCACGTCATCATCCGAAGTGTAGTCCCCATCACTGCTGGCTTTCGTGTCGCGGGTTTGGCGTTGGTATCTAGAAGCTGGTACCGAGTGTCCACGCCGGACCAACTGTCTATCGCCATTGATATAGTCTCTCAGTCCATGGCCTCTATTTGTCTCGGTACGCTCGTTAGCCAAGTCTTCGCGCATTCGCTTTGCTCTCTCCCGAAGTTGGGAAACGATATGCGATGATTCAGGGGACAACGGGCGAAATGCCACAGATTTGACGCCTTCGGTGGTGCGTAAGTCGTGGAGCTTTCCGAGGTTACGGGGTGTGTAGTTTTCATCTCTAAGTCCTATGCTACCTGAAAGAGGCGGTTAGCAAGTCTCTTGAGTATTTGCTCTCGTGCAAGACAGGGAGAGGCACTAGGGGTTTGAAATTTAAGGGGTGCAAGAGGAAAAATTGGCGTAGAACGCACTTTCATCATCGGCCCGGGGAATATATAGCTCTTTAGGTGGTGGGTAGCTGCGGGTTCTTGTATCACTCACATGGTCAGGGCCTGGACCGGGTGGCGGCCCATCCGCCAGGGGGTATCCTGGGTGCCCTGGTGCTGCACCAGGCCCACTGTCGTATCCGGGAGTAGGTGGGTACGGCGGGTATCCGGTAGGAGGCGGTTTCATGGGCTGTGCATCCCCGTACGGCGGATATGGGTGGTTTTCTGGGTCGGGCGCCACGTTGTTGTGATCTTGGTAGCCGGAAGGCGGGGCATGCGTTGCTGGGGGATAGTAGGCACCACCAGACGCATGAGGAGGCGACGGTGGGTAGGGATCGTCGAATGAGCGATCATCATGATCCTCCTCGTCGTATCCTGCCAGAGGAGGTTAGTGAGTCAAAACGACAGCAGAAGCCCTCCTCTTCGCATCAGGGATTCTTACGTTGCCGGTCTCTTGACCTCCTACTCCTTTCTCGCGAACCACGGTCACGGTCCCGTTCGTGGTCCCGCTCGTTTTCCCGTTGCTTGCTCCGTTTCCTATACTCCTTGACGCCCAGAGCGGCAGCTCCGGTTCCTACCGCTGCGGCGGCCATCTTTCTAAGTCGGCTTCGACTGCGCTTCGAGTTTTTCTCGCGGATGGCCTCGTCGGCGGACGAATAGTCGGCGTCGGAGCTGTGTAAGGATCCGCGACGTTCACGGTGGCGGCGGTGGCGAGGTCGGTCCGACTCATACTCGCTATCCGGATAGGGCACGGCTGGCGGCGGCGGGTTAGACCCGTATTGAACGACTTGCCCTATCTCAGGATCAGCGGGGAAGGCGCCCGTGCGGATATTTCTGGTACCGGACCTGCTCCCAGACCGTGAAGAATGGCGGCCATAATCATCATCGCTTGCTCTACCCGAGGCAAGGGATCGAGACCGCTCTCGTTCTTTCTTTTCTCTGTGCTTGTTCCACAACTTGCTCGCGACGCCACCTGCTAAGCCAGCAGCAGCCAGTTCTGCGCCTGTGCGGATGCGCGAGCGAGAGCGCGACTTAGATCCTTTACCTGCCTCTGATTTTGAGCGGGACTTGGAACGGAGCTTTTTGATAACACCAGCGGTAGCAGCTGTAGCAAGGGCTGCCTTGGCGAAAGAGCGACTTCGGCTACGTGTGCGGCCACGGGATCTTGACCGAGAGCCGGAATAGGCCGAGGACGTGTTCGAGTAAGTGCGCGTTCGACTGCGGCCGCGGTTGTTGTACTCTTTCTCGATTTTGTTGGCCTTGTAGTACTGCGTTGCGCCGGCGACGGCAAGAGCAGCAGCGGCAATGCCAAGTCCCGTCTTGATCCGGGAATGGCGATCGTGTTCGTGCTCGGGCGAATGGTCGCGACGGTCGGCGAAGCGATCCTCGTAGGCGCTCCGCGCACGTTTAAAGGCCTCAGTGCCAAGGGCACCTAGAGCGGCACCAGCGAGTACTTTACGCCCCCGATGGTCAGAAACCTCACCGGACTTACTAGGACGGCTTGCGGCGAGGGCGGCAACGCCAGCACCAGCTATTGCACCACCCGCAAGCCGCATAGCATTGTCATCGGAACTCGAGCTCGAGCTCCTTTCGCGTCGGATTATGGTGTGGCGGCGGCGACGCACAACATAATCGTCATCGCTGAAGCCACCATCGCTCGCATAATTGCGGCCGCGTCGCTCCCATTCACGCCGCTCCTCATGTCGGTACGGACCGATCTCTCGAGTTTCCCGGCGATAGTAATGCTCATCGTTACGATCGCGGCGAGCTACCTCCCGCTCGGGTCGCCTCTCACGGATGACTACAATACCCGGGTCTTGCCGGGGAAGGATAATGGGGGGTGCGGCCGGCGCTTCGTGGACAACTACCTTCTGTTCGTTCGGGCGGGGTTGCATGACGATGGGGGCAGGAGCCGGGGGGGCTACAGGCGAGTAGTATTCCGTCTCTCTGCGGTAGCGCTCGACATCGTTGTCGAGTCGATGGTGGTGACGGGGAGACGAGGCCTCACCGTCGTACTCGACGACGCGTCTTTCGACCATGACATCTCCGTCGTCGCGGCGTTCTACTCGTCTTTCCATGCGAAGCTCGGCATCGTCCCAGGAAGCGCGTGGGCGTCGGTCCCAATCCCGCGCGGGCAAGTCTCTCTCTACCTCTTTAGACTTCTCAACAACGCCGGTGCGGCTACGATCAGCGTCGCGATCTCGCTCCACTTCGCGCTCGTAGTAATACGAGCGATTCCTATCGTCGTAGGAGTCACGTTCGCGGTCTCGGTGCTCATACTCTCGTTCGTACACCTCCCTAGTTGCCGGTGAGCGGTGACTCGGCCCGAAAGCAGATCGAGATCGTTCGGGTGGGTAGACGGAATCACGGCCAACATCTAGTAGATCACCAGAGCCGCGACCGACAGTGGGTGAGTACCGAGAGAAACGGTCGTCATCAAAGTCGTCGGGACGATCGTGGCGCCTGGATACTTTATATCGCCTTACTGTCGTGGTACGGCGCCTCTCGTCGTCGGATGAGGAGTCGTTATGATCACGCTCCCGATAGACTCGGGAATCCTTGTATTGGACCTCTGGCATAACTCACAGAGAGTTGGTTTGTCTTTTTGCGTATGTGGCAAAGTGGCGGATAGATTGAATCACAGTGATGGCTGAGTGTAGGAAAAAGTTTGGGAGCGCAATATCGTGTAGAAGGGTTGAGGGTGTAACTGAACAATTGCGTATAGTGTCGTAGTTGCAAAGTATAGGAACTTTGATTTATATCTTGGTCCGGGGAGTTTCAAAAAGGGATGGAAGAAAAGAGGAGGGGACGATGACGACAACTAGATATTGAAAAGCTTAGGGCTTAGTATTTAAGTCTCGTCAGGTGGTAGGCGGGACCAGGCTTGCTGGGCTACTTTGTAAGATCATAAGCAGGAAATATAAGGTGGCAGGGAGAAATGTGACGGAGACCGTAGTAGGCGCTAGTTGGAAACAGAAGACTTCACTCAAATCTCTAGTTAGGAATGGAGGGGAGGGGGTGAGAAAGGGCTGGGGGAAGAGGGAAGGGGGGTGTATGCAAGAGAAAGGTGGTGGGAGACGCGAGAGTCCCATGCATGACAGACACCCTTTTCAACACGGGTGGGTATGGAGCACTGTGGCTCATATGACAGAGGCTTGTGGTAATGCGATAGAGCACAGAAGTACTTCGTACTCGCCTCGCAAATCTCACATATGACTTGGAGGGGTCGTTCCCATTCGTGGCTTCGCGCCCTTTGCCCTTTGCCCTTTGCCCCCCTTGCCCCTCACATCTACTATGTACTGTCCTTCCAGAAGGCTCTCTGACCGAAGCGTTGGGCGTCGATAGTTCCCCCTCATCTTCTTCTCCTCTGCTCTCTTCTCTTTTTATCCTCGACGGACGCAGTAGTTTACTGTACAACCAGGCTTAAGAACCCGAACTCGGAATTTCCATTGCAGCATTCTCTGCATGTGGAGCGGGGCAGCGAGAACGAAAGAGACAGATTAACGGCCAGCCGTCGCTAGCTCGATATCTGCCTGGACTCATTAACTTAATTCGACGGACCACGTTTTGCTGTTACCAGTACATTGTCATAGCTTTATTCAACCAGCATACGAGATATGGAGACTCCAGAGTGGAAATTTATGGCCAATCTAAGACAAAGGGAATGAAACGCTGAGCCTCGCGGAGTGTCTAGGCAGATTGGTGCTGTTGTTTTGAGTGGAACTTCTGGGTTTCCTTAGCCTAAGATTCCCGTCTTGACAGGTCTGAGCCACTCGGGAACAGAGACTGACGCTAATAGAATGTCTTCCTGTCGAGCATCAAGTCTAGGGACATAGGGCCCCCATAGGCACTCCCGCTATTTACCTGGTCTCGAGTACATGAGGCGGTGCTAAAGCGGCGCGGAGGTCCCCCTAAAACCCACTGGATTAGTAGCTTCTGTTACCAAATACAGAACCTCTATTCTTATAGTCATTTTGTTCTTCTATGTTCTCCTTTATTCCTTAGGGCTGTATTTGTCAGTACTAGCGCCGGCTACAAGTACGAGGGAGACCTAAAGTGTCCAAATTGAAGACTGGTTTCCCACCTGTTCTGTTTCACATGGATGCATCAGATGACTGGGTCATCAATAACTTTTTTCGCTTGCATGTTGACCTCCCGCATTGAGTACAGTTCAATCATCAAGTTTGGGTTTATTCTTTTCATTTCCCTCAAGACATCAGGCTGTGCGTTGTGCCGCACAAATTAGGATCATTGCCTACTCCGTACAGTGGCTCTGTTTATCCACATCGGAATTATGACATCAAGTAGGCTCAGGAAACAGATTGAGCAAAATTCCACAATTCCACAATTCAAAAAAATAAAAAATATAAATAAACAACATACAACAGCGGGGATTCGCTGGTCGTCACCGACCCAACTACTAGTCCACCGGTTCCAGGCTTAACTAAGGGAGAGCGGACGGGATCCCGTGTATTCCTGAACCTATGGTCGTATGTACCAATTCCTCAACTATCTTGCAATAAGTACGGAGTAGTAGTCCAGGCCTCACTAAACATTTGCTTCGCGGCGCTTTTCTGTCTGGAAATAATTCACGGACTCTGTCCCCTTATTACCTGGGTCTTCCTGTACGACTACAGCAGACTACCAACCAATTATTACCTTATATCACTCTCTGCTTGTACGCCGCCCGTCATTTGTGTAGGGTACCCAAAAAAGAGTAGAATGCCCAGCCCATCCCGCCATTAACATTCCTAGGTAGCCACGCTCCCCTCTAACCACATACCGCCCTTAAGCAGCATAGTTCGTCATCTGCGAAAGACTCACAATAATTGCCACCCATTCGTTTTCCAAGCTCTTTTCTTGCCTAGTCATCGTATATTTCCAGGTCAAAACAGGCTTGGTTGTCTTAAGACGTGCGGGATATAGTACTCCGTACACAGCGATGCTACAGTATTATCCTTTCACCTTCTGGAGGAGTCGTGTTATGTAGCAATGTCGTCATAAATACTTAGCCAGCTAAACTAGATGTTGGGACACCTGCAGCTGCGCTGTATTGCTCAATTTTCTTTGTGTACGGAGTATTGGCTCACCAATCAGCCAACAACCTAGCTTAGTCATACATCAAATATCGATTTTTTGTTCCACCTCCAAAGTTGTCACTTCAAAAGCTCCGAATGAGAAAGACATACGGCTGTGAACCTCAATTGTTCAATTGTTGGCCAATTTCTTAAAATACCTTGACCCTTTGAAGATGCAACCGTGAGATATGGTCCCTCCCTTTCGGTAGCTCGGACTGCGAGTACTAATCGTCTTCCTTAGAAGCTGTCCTTAGCTTCGTTTCTAACCATGAGGGCATTCGCCCGCCATGTGCACCTCGTCCATCGACGACGACTACCTCAATCGGCGCCTTGGCGCAGACAGGGCCTCTCCAACCAACTCGCTGCCCCGATAATACGAATAGACGCGTCTGGTAGCCGAGGGTTCTTCGGGGTGTTCAAACAACCCCCTCCTAGGATCAAGAAACCCGAGTTTGAACCTGGGTGGCCACAGATCCTCACATGGCGTTCACGGTTTCTAGACCAAGTGCGCCCTCCTCCACGAGCCGACCTTGTTCAAGCCTTCGCCGAACTATTCATTTATAAACTCCAATATCGTGCGCCTGTGAACAGCACGCAGGCGTTACAATGCTCACGCCTTTTTCAATACTTACTCGAAAACGCCGCTGGCGAGTCCGGTCGTGACCTGACTATTGTCGAGCTTGTCGCGGCACGCGATGCCCTCCTGATACCCCCGAAAGATAACACACAATCTCACCTCGAGTTCTCAAAAGTTCTATACAGAGAAATCCAGCGCCTCAGAAAGGACAATTCCGAATGGTCCGCTGTCGACGAAGCCGAAGTCTCACCCGAGACGTCACCGCAAGATGATGATGCTTCAGAGCAGGATTTTCGGGCTTACCTCCTCGCCCTCGCGCAATATGGGGGTACTCAGGATGCCATTTCCGCGCTAAGGTCATATTGGCCTAACCTTAGCGAAGAGAAGCGAAAGTCTCTCCACTACCAGAATCTCTGGACCATTGTACTCCGTGGGCTGGCCGCCGAGGGGAAAGGTGATGACATGGAAGCATTCGTCTTAGAGGCCGCGGCATCCGGGGTTCCATTCAGCCCAAAATTCCACGAGATCACAACCTCTTTCTATGCCAGGTCCAACAATGCTCTCGAAACCAAGAAAGCGTTTGACAGGACTATCGATGGGAACCTCCTTCCGACAACTGAGACCTATGCAAACCTCATCCTTCTTGCAGTTCGAGCGGGGCCACTTGATTGGGTAACATCTGCTTTTGGCACATTGATTGATTTAAATCCGCCGAAGCCGTACTGGGACCTCATTTTCCAATGGGCTTATATGGTATTGGGGGAGGGTGTTGATCATATCAAACACATGCTTGAGGCTATGGTGGAGGCAAATCCAGATGCCCTAGATAAACGTCCAGACATCGATACAGTGAACGGGCTCATTCGCGCGGCTATGGATAAGAAAGACCAGTACATGGCTGAAAGGTTCATAGCTATGGCCAACGAGCTCAAAATTTCACCCAATGCTGCAACCTTCATCCTTCAGCTTGAGTACCGCATCGACGCTAAGGACTTTTCTGGTGCCCGTGCCGCTTATCGAGAGATTCAAAAATTTGAACTCGAGAACGATGATGATCTTCCTGTCATCAACAAATTGATCCGAGCCCTTTGTGCGGCGGAAAGGCCTGACCTCCGCACGGTTCACGAGGTCACATCCGATCTTGAAGAGCGCATTGTCACACTTGAACCAGAAACTGTTGTAGCACTCTGCATGACATTCTTACAAAACGATGATCAATACGATGTGATCGATACCCTTGCCCAACATGTCTTTCAGTACAGCGCCTCCCAAAGAAAACAGATTCGCAGAACCTTCACGCAGTACATTCTTGAACCCAAAAATAGCACATCGCGAATCTGGGATGCCTACCAGCTTCTGCGCCAATTCTTCCCGGAGGTCGAAGTGGACGTCCGCCTCAAATTGATGAATGTCTTCTTCAATCGAAAGAGGCCCGACATGGCCATCAGTGTTTTCAAGCACATGAAAGAACACTTCAATAAAGAGTTCAGGCCCAATGAGGACGCCTACGTTCGATGCCTCGAAGGTATCGGGCGATGTCCCGACCGGCCTAGCCTACAAGCCGTTCACAACCTTCTTAAATTGGATACCACCATCCAGCCTAGCACGAGGCTGTATAACGCTCTCATGATTGCCTATGCAGCATGCGGCCGAGCGCATCGTGCCCTCGACTTCTGGAACGACATCACGTCCTCGCTTGAAGGGCCGTCCTATTCCAGCCTGGAAATTGTCTTCTTCGCGTGCGAAAAGAAACCACTAGGCGACAAAGTAGCTAAAAACATCTGGCAGAACCTAGAAAGGATGGAAGTCGATATACCGCCTGCCATTAGCACCGCTTATGCTGGTGCACTTGCTGGGAACGGTGATTTAGAAGCTGTCAAAGAGTTTCTGGCGAGTATGAAAACGTCGCTCGGTTATGAGCCAGACTTTATGACGTGAGTTCTTCCAACCAACCAATCAACCCCAAAAGAGATACCCTCTTCTTCACTGTTTCCTTGAAGCGATGTTTGTAGCTAACTCATGCCCTCTTGTACTTAGGCTTGGTGTTGCGCACAACGCCCTCCTAGGCCAGGACGCACAGAAAGACTTCCGAACTTGGGCAGCCTGCCGTTTCCCAACTGCTTGGGTACAACTAGAGAGGAAAGGAAAGTGGAGAACGATGGAGTGTCTGCAGAGGTTCAAAATCACAAGGGACTTCAAGGCATGATGATTGTATTACATATAAATGGGATGTTTTTACTATAGATAATTTTTTGTACAAAAGTTACACACAGGATGTTTGTCTGCCAGAGAAGACTTTTAGTTCAACAAGTGACATATAAACCCCATTAACCCTCCTTGCCCTCAATATACACCTCTCGTCACCGAGACATCAATGCTGTACAACGCGAGTGGTATGACTTTAGCTTCCTCCGATGCCGGCCAAATCTCTACCATTTGGCTCGTCTTTGCGCAAATTCAGTCTGTAAAATTTCGGGGTGCCTATGCACACTGGGGTGAAGACCCATTCCAATAGCTCGGCGGATGGCTTTGGCAATTTTGCGTTGGTTAACGGGGCGGAGACCGGTATTTTTCGAGTGCTGGATGAAGCCCATACTGGACATGAAGTCGGACATGAGAGAATAATTCTAAGAAGGGATCTAATTAGTGGTATGTCATGGCTAGGCGAAACTCTCGTCACGAAATACATACTCGGTAATGATCCAACGGATTGATCCCTAGCGCATCGAACGCATCCATTTCCTTATTTGGCCTCCTTCGCTTCCACTTTCCCATCTCAGCAGGGCTCAAGTCATGGGGTGCGTAGACGACGCCGGCCTCCCAGGGCCGTGGCATCTGACGCATGTAGTCTTCGGTGACCTTCTGTGAGCTTGCGCGGTCGTTAAGAGTCTTTGTGAGCGATTGCTGCTTGCGGCGTGTACGGCTTGTTGACTGGAGCACGAGTTCACGGATGCGGTCTTGGCTCGATGTACGGCGAGAATCGAGGCCGATGTTTAAAATGTTACTGACAACCGAGGAGGAGTCTATAATCGCGATATGAAGTCAGTTTCGGTTTCCATGTGCCCGGCGCATAGCTCTCCCATTTCCCAAGAATACAAAAATGATAAAAGAAGTACGGAGGCTGTCTGGATTGGCGGGAAGCATACTGGCATTGTTTCCACGTTGATTCGGACCACGGCTAGGCTGGTTGGGGCCGCGTTGGCTGTTCTTTCGCAAACCGAGGGTATTGTCGGTCGGGGGAACGGTTGAGTTGAATCGGCAGAGGCATGGTATTGTTTTCGATAGTCTCAATGGCATTGAGACCATCTGTCGCGGTAATAGAGGTGGCATTTTGATGCGTGAGGGCGAATTTCAGTGCTATCGAAGGTAAGAAAGCTCCCTTTTGAGAAACATGTAAAATTTGAGAAGTGGGTAACTTGGATACATGTTTCGGCCAAAAGAACTTGACAAATTGATAGTGATATCAAAAAAAAAGTTCGGATCCCACTCCGAAAAGTGATTTGCAACAGTCAATCGACATACCAACCGCAAAAGATTTGCCCAAAATGGTTCGAAAACTTAAGCATCACGAGCAGAAACTCCTTCGGAAAGTTGATTTTATCACGTATAAAAAAGATGAACACCGCGATGCTGCCGTGATAAGGCGATATATGATCCAGAAGCCCGCCGACTACCATACCTACAATAAAATCTGCGGAGTAAGTTTCCATATTTCTGCGCAATCTATCGCGATGTACATATTGTACTTGCTCTCTGAAAAAAATGGGGGATGTCTTTGACTGTACTGGAGTTTCTAACTTCCACTTACCCAGAATTTGCGGCAACTCGCCCACCGCCTCAGCCTCATGCCCCCAGACAACGCCGTTCGCCGGAAACACGAAGAGCTTCTTCTCAACAAGCTCCACGACATGGGCGTGTTGCCTACCACATCGAAACTCTCTGCTGTCGAACACCTGACAGTCTCGGCCTTTGCTCGACGCCGTCTACCCATTGTCATGACCCGGCTGAAGATGGCCGAGACCGTGAAGGCAGCAACGACTATGATTGAGGGCGGCCAAGTTAGGGTAGGCGTGGAGACCGTTACGGACCCGGCGTACCTTGTTACCAGATCTATGGAGGACTTTGTTACTTGGAGTGTGGGCAGCAAGATCAAGAAGAGCATCATGAAGTACCGGGACCAACTGGATGATTTCGAGCTCTTATAATTGAGAAGGAGGGGTAGCTGTGGGAATGCAATGCTAAGACAGTGCATGGATTTCATTGATATTACTTGGATGGAAAAGATACAGTCGTTTCGGAGTTCATGGAGTTCGTGGTCTATCTCTTGGTGTTTTATAACGTACTTTTTTCTTTAAAGAACACCCATGGAGCCCCTCAGCAGTGTATAGGCATGGATCACTGCAGTATGTATATCACTTGCATTCTCCAACACATGGCCATGATTCGGTGATAATTAAATATGTTTTGATTGTTTCTATTCTCGCATTGTCTTTTACCTCATCGCAATGAGGCATCTATCGAGTCAAGAGTCAACTTATCGGGGGGAGGGGAGTAAGATCGTTGGTTACCCACTTTCCACACCAATTTCATCCTCAGCACTTTTGCTCTCATTTCCATCCATCAATCGTTTTTATCAGCTCAATCGACGAAATGGTCAATTCGTCCCCTCTGGTTAATTTATTTTGATACATATGAGACTCGGCTGGATAAAAAGCACATACGATCCTTGCTGCCGGGTTGGTTTACGCGACTAAAACACACGACTTGGTTCATTTCAATTGCCGTTTTGCCGCCGTTGATTATTACACCCAGCGACTGATACCGCTTTTACCACAATGGCGTCGCAAGCGGCAAAGGAGAAGCCGGCTTCTAGTAGTGGGGATTACCGGGGTTTTATTGCTGGTGTTTTCTCGGGCGTCACCAAGTTGGCAGGTATGGACGTCTTAGGCATTCTCTTTTTGCTCGTTTCCCGCCCCGTCCCTGAGGAAACGAAAACCTGAAGCCTAACGTCGATTTAATAGTCGGTCACCCGTTTGATACCATCAAAGTCCGTCTTCAAACTACAGACAAGGCCCGCTTCCAAGGGCCGCTCCAATGCTTCTTCCAGACCGTCCGCAATGAGGGTGTCCTGGCCCTCTACAAGGGCGCATCACCCCCTCTGGTGGGCTGGATGTTTATGGATTCTGTGATGCTCGGCTCATTGACAGTCTACCGCCGCCTTCTCGCGGAAAATGTATTCAAGCCCCAAGGTTCCAACGGCGAGTTACTAACCCCCGAGAACCGAATGCGGTCATATGCCCACTTGCCGCCTGTGGGCCACGGGATCGCGGGCATCATGGCCGGTGCGACGGTGAGCTTCGTCGCTGCACCGGTAGAGCACGTCAAGGCGCGCCTGCAGATCCAGTACGCCGCAAACAAGGCCGAGCGCTTGTATCGTGGGCCCGTCGACTGTATAAAAAAGATCTGGCAGCATCACGGTGTCCGGGGTATTTACCGAGGCTTAGCAGCGACCCTACTGTTCCGCTCATTCTTCTTCTTCTGGTGGGGTAGCTACGATATATTCTCTCGTGTGCTGCGTGAACGAACAAGTCTCAGCGCGCCAGCTATCAATTTCTGGGCTGGGGGGTTGAGTGCGCAGATTTTCTGGATTATAAGTTACCCGTCGGATGTTGTCAAGCAACGCATCATGACAGATCCTTTGGGAGGCGGCTTGAATGATGGAGTCAGGAGGTTTCCTCGCTGGAAGGATGCAGCAAAGGCTGTATACCGAGAGAGCGGAGCTGTGGGTTTCTGGAGAGGGTTTGTGCCATGCTTCTTGAGGGCGTTCCCTGCGAATGCAATGGCTCTGGTGGCTTTCGAGGGGGTGTTGAGATTTCTACCATAGCATTATCTCTCTAGAGGTCTTGAAGCGCTACTGGTAGTGCGGGATACAATCATGTCGGCAACAGTTACTGAAGTTCCCGATATGTTATACTTCGGGCTCAGACAGCCATCAGTTACGATTGGCAGTAGCTCTGAATTGACATTTGACATACACCATGAATAGACCGCACATTATTCTTTTTATGGCAAGGAAAGCACTTCTCAAGGCAAGAGTGAGAGTTGTGGCGCACTTGGTCGTGCTCATCTATTCACTTTTTTAAGTTTCTTCCACTGCCAAAACCTTTAATCCCGTACATATTAACCCATTTCTATGCGGCTTTTTCTTTAGAAGTGCTAAAAGATGTTTACTCGTCATCCTCCTCGGCGTCGTCGTTGACAACGTTGAAGAACTTGAGCTCGTAGACACCCTTGGAGGTCGACACGACACGGAGCCAGTCACGGAGCTGCTGCTTCTTGAGGAACTTCTTGGTACTGTTTGGGAAAGGCAATATTAGCATCCTAAGTTCTATGCGAAATGTACTAGCCAGACGGACAACCAGCAGCTCGTGGTAACTTACAGGTACTTGAGGTAGCGGCCAGAGAGGTCGTTGTGCGAGATGATCTCGATCTTGCCGTCGGGAGTCTGCGAGATCTTGATGTTGTCGCCAAGGTTACCAACACGGCCGTCAACCTTGATGCGGTCCTGGAGGAACTTCTCGAAGGCGGAGACGTCGAAAATCTTGTCGCTGGCAGGCTGCGAAGCGTTGATGACGAACTGCACATACGATATTAGTGACCTCCTTAGGAGTAGAGCATGGATGATACCACATGGACAACGATAATTGACATACCTTCTTGGTGACCTTGGGGCCCTTGGCCTTGGTGGCCTTCTTCTGTTTCAAACCATCGCGATCTTAGCCTACTGCTCACACCAAGAGGGAAAGAGTTGGTATGGCGGGGATCGCTTTTCTCAAAACGATCCCGACAGCAAAGCAATTATTGGTTGGCTCATGTTATACGTACAGTCTGGGGTGCCATTTCAGATTTTGGTATGTAGGGAGTGGCTTGAGGTCTGTGGTGGTTTGTAGGACGCAAAGAGATCAATATCCTGCGCCTCGAAGTAGAATTATTTTGGATTGGTTGCGAATTAAAAGTCTTAACTTTTTTCCCTCTGAATTATTCTAGCATGATATTTCATGTGTGGGCCAGCTAGGGTTGAGAGGTGGGGGTGATAAACTGGACCCCCAGTTTTATCGATAACGATAAGTTCGTTATCGATAGCTCCTCCAAGCATGTCAAGACAGCATACCAAACTCAGTTGTAGTGCCAGTATCGTGTCGCGATTTCGCTGAATGCAAATACCTTCACTAACCCCTTATTCATTCGTTGTAATTCTAAATATACCTTTGGGAGTTTATTTGTTTGTTAGCAAATGAAAGTTCCCTCTGGTATGCAGCTCTTCAATCACCCCTCGACCCCTCACCTTCTGACAAGGCGGCTACTCCTGTGTTGACCTGGCAGGATAGAGCCACGCATGAACCCCCTGGTCTTGCTCACGAAAAATCCTAGTGTCCCTTCCATTTTATCAACTTCTCTGCCATTATAAAGAGTCTTTTCTTTTCTTTGAAAAAAGAAAACAACTTCTTACGCATCAACCGCATTCGTTCAACACCAACCATTACTTTCAACTTGCCTTATCAGATCCTGACCCTAAGCCTGGTACATGTCATGGACAGCTCAATACCACTAACTCTATGGAGCAAAAGGATCCCATTACAAATCAGTCATGCTGCAACACCGTCGACCACACCCTTAATATTAGCCGTCCCGCGGTTCAGCTACCTTGCGCTCACAGTCTCCCAACTTGGATTATACTTTGGCCGTCCGAGCTCAAGCTTCTATCACGAGGGAATACTGTTGCGTAATCTCCCCATCGGACTGCTTGTAGATCTGTACCGCCCACAGCTGCCATGGCGACTAGTTGTTGATGAGGGCGAGGCTTGGGATATTGCCGACACATTCTTGAATGGTGTTAAAGAGGTTCGTGTCTTTGATTTGGATGCATCAGCTTCGCCTGTGGAGTTTATTAACATGCAAGCTGTGTGAAGGCTGATTTCATCCGTAACGGAAATGCAAACCAAATCATGAAAATGTCAAAGGATGATACCACATCCCTCTGGAACGCCGTAAAGGATAACGACTATTTGTCCTTCGCACGCGTAAACGGGATCCTCCTCAACACCCCCACACCACTTAAGAACGTGCCTATACGCATCTATGTTCCTAGCACCGCCGAACATGGCTCGTCTGCGTCCTTCAAAACCGTCCAAGCCCTTCTCCCAACCACAATACCTTCAACCCGCCAACCAAACACCATCGGTACCGCACTCCGAAGTCTGCTCCCTTCTCTATTCCCTGTCTCACACAATGAGTCACTCGCCACTGCCCTTCTCCATGGCGCACCTGTGCCATATGTTGCCCCCCTCGCTGTCCTGATGCGGGAGGCAGCTTATCCTGACGGGTGGCTTTATCTTGTGGTTGTTCTATTATGATCCTAGCACGGCGATGGCGATGCTACAGACTAGAAATTCCCATGGGTTTGGTGGGAATAAATACGGCACTTACTGCCTTAATGACAATTATGAATACAATCTGCACTACCAAGGTACATAGCGAAGTAGTAGTTGATATCATTAGATGTAGATAAGTAACTTGAGATCATTGCCGTCTGATATATGATGCCGACAACTAAACGTCCATGAGCGCCGAAGGTATGGTGACCCAAAACAGTGGTCCAGTAACCATCGCCAACCAAAAGGAAGCAAAGAGCAAGCGATATAGATTCAATAGAAGTAATCGTTTGTGCAAGACATACCATGGCTTGAAACTTGTTGTCCTGTTGCCTGGACTCGTTAAACTCCTTCAAAACAGCATAAACATCCAATTCTCCGAAATACGAAAAAAAAATAACTCCTAGGGCCGAGAAAAGACATCGTTCCGCGAAAGACACGCCAGGGATGGGGTGATTGTTAAAGGCCGAGAAGGCAGAAAAAATCCTCCGATGATGTCGGAGAGAAAGGCTGGTGTGTGGGTGGGTTGATATATTCTGGTGGGATTGGCAACCTTATCTGACGAAGAATCCAGTGAGAGCACGATGGTTTTGTGAGGCTCGATGTCTCCTCTATACCGGGGAGGTTGCTTCTTTGATTATAGGACCTGGAGTCGGCGATGCTTCTGGAATTGGACCGATTGTCGAGCCGCCGGAACTCGAGAAGCTGGCGTTGGGGCTCGCCTCGTCAGGCCAAAGCTCTCGCCTGAGCCCTTCAAGTATTCGCATGTCGATACTGAGCGCGCTAGTGGAGACTGCAACCTGGCGGAAAAATCGTATCGTACGGTTGAAGAGACGTCTGAGTTGGTCACTGTCGACTTCCTTGGAAAGGACTGGATCTCGATAGCATGCTGCCAAAACGATGAGATTACCCCATTGACTGTGTTAAGTATCAGCATCGTTTTATTTCTTTTTGGGGGGATTGTTAGGGAAGAGGGGTCAACGTACGCATGAGCTGTTCCGAACACATTTGTGATAATGGGCCGTTTTTCACCCAAACCATGGAAAGCCTGTGTGCTTTCAATAAGAGCTTTAATCCCAACTTTAGCATAGTCGATGACTTCCTGTTCGATTTCTGAGAGTGCGCGAGCATCGGGGTGAATCGAAGGAACAATTACATCATGCCGGAACTCGGTGAAGATTGGCATTGGGGCCGACTGTCCATGCCGCACATAGTAACTAAAGTCCAGAATCTGTCTGATGAATGGTCTGTATGTAATCACCTGCGCACCCCAGTACTTGGCTCGGAGTCGGGCAGAGAGAATATCCGTTGCCGGCGGGTCGTTTTCGTCGAATCGGAAAGTCTCTGAACACCATTTCATTCCTGCCACTCGTGCCTGAGCATCGAGGATATCAGAGAAGCCTGTTGATGAATCGATGGCAGGTCGTGCATGTGGGCTATAGAACATCCGGTGAATAATGTTCAAGTGGCGTCTTAAGTAGAGCTGTGCTATATAGCTCTCGAAAACCGAGTTTGGGTAGCTATTGGGCTCTGCTTCCTTATAGAGCTGCGAGTTAGGGTAGGGTATACTCGCCTCTAGTTGCAGGATCCCAGACTGCTGACGAGGCAGCTCAGCAACAATATCACTAAAATAACGGATAGTTAGCTATTAATGTAGAAGAAAGGGAAGGCGTATTAAAGGGGAGGCATATTCTCCCCACCTCTCAAGCTGAAGACAAGTCCAGAATGCGAAAACCATCTGATTATCCCTGAATCTCATAGGGAAGTTATAACCAGGGAGCTCCATGTCTTTCAGACGCTTAAGCCGGTCAATGCTCCTAGAAAGAGAAAATTGGTTAGTCGGTTATTTTAAAAATCAGGATCAAAGTTCTTACGGTCTCATGATATTTTGCAGGATTATGGAAGCATTCACGATGTACGCATGGCTTTCGAGCACTCGCCCTAGCTGGCCATGGAACAGCCCTGCGAAAACACTTGCCCACACATGCTTCAGGGTATGTCCCCCAAGTTGGTTTCCAATGATGTCGGTTGCCATGGCTAAATACTCCAGCCCAGGGATGTTATCGATGTTTCTTTTTGCACTTTGCCCTTTTGAAGCACCCTGAAGGGACGCGCGCCTGCCTGGTGTCATTTTTTCGTATTCTTTCGGCGAAGGTAACCCTGACGGTTGCTGAGAGTTTTGTGATTCGGACGGTAATTGCTGCCCGGGGGATGCAGCATGGCTGTTCCTGATAACTGGCGAAGAAACAGGGCTTTTGTCTTCCCCTGGGACAACATCTGGGACAAAGTCGCGGTGCAGACATATTTTGCCTAATGCAAGAGCAGTTAAAACAACTGCATTACTAATGGTCCTCGCAGGGCGACCATGTCTTGCTGTGGAGGGGGAAGTATCCGATTCGGCGCCGGGCGACCGCTTTCTCTTTGTCCCGGCATTTCCTCCAGCCACAGGACTGTTCTGTACGAACCTTGCTGTGGATGCTGAGAACGGTTTAGATGTTGATTGGTTCACACTATACAAAAAGGCTTGGACCATGGCGTTGAGCTGTCCTGGAAGTATGATGGGATGCATGTTCAAGATATGCTCTTGGAAGCTCTTCACGTACAGCCTGATTTTAGATTCGCTGAAATCTGGTGCGGCTGGCGGGGTGTTGTTGTAGGGATTACTTGTCGGTTTAGGTGTCGAAATGGTACTGCTGGTTGGGCTAAAGCCGCCCACATAGCCCCAGCGGTCCTCTGGCGAGCCTGCTCCCATCGCTGGCTCAGGCCTGTCGCTCTCCTCGAATCCATCACATGTGCCGTAGTCTATTTGTGACTCATTATCAAAACCAACGGGCCGACCTTCACCTCGTCCATAGACACGGAGCAGGCCACGTGCCTCTTCTTGGCGTATAGGATACTCTGCAAGAAATTCGATCCTTTCCTGGAGCAAGAGATGCTGCACCATTTCCTTAATACACGGCCACCCAAGAAGATGGCCTGCACCTGTTGTATGGTTGGCGGGAATGGAAGGCTCGCCAGGAGGGACAAGGGGGCCGGGTTCTGTTTCGAGATCCTCGGCTTGAGGAGGCGGCTGAAGTGATGGATCAGTGGGCACATCTGCTGACTGTGTGGTAACAATTGGTGCTGGCTCAACAAACGGCGGTGTTGTCCCGGCAGAGGTTGGGGTTGGCCCGACAGAGGCGGTTGTTGGTTCGACAGAGGCTGGGGCCGATTCTATGGACGCCCGGGTCGATTCCCTAGCTGGCGGTGCTGTACTGCCTGCTCTAGCTGGTCCACCAGGCGTTTTACTCTCGTCTTCTGTTGCATCGGGGTCTAATTTCAACTCCTCCTCTTGAGGGTCCCGAACACCAGAAATCTTCTCTAGCTCCACGATTCTAGATTCCCATGCCGATGTCTGCGACACAAGTACTGCGAGAGTTTTCTCAAGTCGGCCAATGCCTTCTAAAATGTCGGCTTGCGCTTTGTCGGTGCTATCCGAAATACTCATATTAGCAGCTAATATCGCCTAATACGGCGACGAGCCTCAGACTTCGGAAGATCTTGCGACAGTATACCAAGGAGCTCTTTCAGGAGCCATAGAACTAGATCTTAGCCATGGGGGTAGGTCTTCTTACGCTTTAGGTACGGGGTCCCGATATTTGCATTCCATATTTTTGTCCTTGCAGTTTTTGCAAGGTTTCAGCTCGTCGCATTTGGCCTTGAGGGCCCGGCAACTATCACAAGCCTATTGCCAGTTAGTTGTTTCTGAACACTTTCCAGACAGAGACAACCTAGGGACCGATGATTACCTGAGAAGCCCGAGTGGCCTTCCGCTTCGTAGTGGCCGAGTACTGGACATTGTAGTAGGGCTCAGGCGGGTACGTTGGAGACTCGTAATGGTTGTGTTGAGCAGCAGGAGGGGGGGGAGGGGGGGGAGGGGGGGGAGGCTGTGGAAATGCTTGAGGCCCCCGAAATGCTGGCGGAGTAGGAGCAACCGGTGGAGGTGGGTGTTCGAAAGACGGGTGTCTTCGCATCTCGTCAACGTATGGCTGTGATGGGTGATGAGACGGCGGCGGACCAGAAGCAGATAGGGGCGGTCCTGGAGGAGGAGGTGCGGGTGGCCCTGGCGGATGAATACCATCATGGATACTGCCCGTCGAGGGCGGACGTCGCGAGTGCATCGTCTCCTGTTCGGTCTCTCTCTTCAGGATAGGATCTCGCGAGAAACTTAAATAGGGAGGAAGGTGGGCTGGAGAGGGAGGCGGATGGCGAAAATGGTCCTGTATAGGAGCGAATGGTTCAGGGTCATGACGGCGTTCATCGAGAGACGGTTGCACAGGCACCGGGGGCCTAGGCAGAGGTTGATGATGGGTGAGAGGCAGAGGACTAGATGGAGGAGGAAGAGTATGTGGTGGAGGATCCGAGTGTCCGGGGGCATAAGGTTGGTGATATGGACCAGGAGAAGGGTGTGGCAATGAAACACCCGACGACCAAGAGTTGGGACCGGTGGAAAGCCGGGGGCGTTTAGAACTGTGTGGATCAGTAGAAGAGTCCATGACGGGATCTTATATAGGTACGCATGTGGATACTGGTCAAAGGGAGGGAGGAAGGTGGTACAGACACTCTCTGGGGGGTTTAGAGAGAGAGAACAGACACCAGGGGGGGTGTGGGAGGGGTGAGGGCTAGAGGGCGCAGATACCACCAGCCTAATGAAAGGGGGACTGGGGAGAGTGAGCAAAGGCAGAGCACCAAGTCCGGTGTCCTCGGTTCGATAAACTGAGCAACGTGTAAAGGGCAAAGGAAAATTACACGGTGAAATGGTTTTCAATCGAGGGGCCAATGACCAGCCTCCAGGGGGGTGCAAATGACTCTTTCACTCAGAGACCAATGGTCACTACTATCGCCACTCTTTGTGCGAGTAAGCCAAGTCAAGAGCTGGGGGTGTCAGGGTGTCCAGTTCGCGGCAAATCAGACAAACAGGTAAGACACTGGAAAGAACTTCGGAGCTAGCTCATGAGCTAGGAGGAGATGATTGCAAAAGTATTTCTTGGGCCGTGCCTCACGGAGCGGGAAAGAGCAAGAGGAGTAGCTCCAGATCTTGGGGGCAAATGGCGGAAAAGGCTAGGGATGAATGTGTGGAAGGAGAGAGCGCGTCTGGGACATGAGTTTTTGAAGTAAGAAAATCATTAGCTTCCACCCGACGGGCAGGTAGCGAGCAAGCTTAGCAGGCGAGGAGTCTCAGGACACTAAAACGACATGGGTGTACTCCGTATCTGATGCGAACCAGCATGTGCAAGGGTATTATGGATGGTATTCGGCCAGGAGCGGTTGAGAAGAGGGAGAGAATATTAGTGGTGGGAGAGAGAGTCGGCGAGAGTGTGTGCGAGTATTATTACTCCACTGTTTGACACCCAAGGGTCTTTTCTTCCAGGTGGCTGTGGGGGGTTAGTGGGCACGTTGCGGCTGGATGGCTGGCCCAGGGGCGTGGAGAAAACGGGATGCGTGGCAATGCTGTCGGGCTGGATGGTTGTCCTGTTTGCTCAGTCGGGCAACGAGCAGTGAGCGAGTGAGCAAAGCTGCGATCCGCTTAACGATAGACTTTACCGACAACGAACGGTAGGCGAACACGATCTTTGGCGCCTGGTACTGGATATGAGGGCGTCTTTTGCCGGTGAAAGGCTCGATTACCGGGTTGACTGCTATGCGAGGAGAGCAGAGGCGGGGAGGGAGGGATAGATGACCAGATATGGTGAGTCTGCGTCTGGGCTTTATCTAATTCAGCGGTCTGAATAGATGGCCTTGAAGTCAATCACCAACCGAGCGAAGGCGGTACGAGTATTCCGGTGCAAATACGCCGTCAAAAAGAGTTGCGGGAAGTTGTTTTTTTTTCTTTCTTGATTTCTTGAGAGGAGAAAAAAAAAGAAGAAATGACTGTGAAATAGTGAAGATTTCTGGAGACAGCAATTGTCTTTCGAGACAAAGATGGGTAGACGGCCAGGAGGTTGCAACGGGCGACTGGCAGGGATCAACAGGGCTTCAAGGTTCGGCTGTCTCTTCCAAAGGGCGGAGACTTATTTAATGGTACACTGTGGTCGAAGATGCGGCCGTGATGATTTTTTTTTTTTCAATTTCCCACGAAAGGGGTGGGGAAGATGTGAGGTAGAGGGATAAGAGCACGAGGAAAAGAAAACTGAGCCAGGTTAGGGAAAGGCTGTAGCTCAAAGGCCAAGCCCGACTACCTTCGCTCCGTTTTACCAACAGAACCAACCAACGGCCGGTCAGGGGGAGGGGTGGGGAGGAGAGCTTGGGAAAGGGCTTATTGGGTTGGGTACTCGCTACTCCGTAAACTACAAGTATTCACTCCAAAGTACGAGGTCTCCAGTTTGGGGCTTCTCAGAATTCAACACCATGTTTTACTCTTGCCTCGGAGATATAGACGCCTCTACTCTAAGTATTCACTTACAAATTCTTTTCATTTAAAGATTTGGTGTCTGTTTTTCTCCTGTCTATTCCCACATTGCCTTCCGTGTCGGCACATCTTGAGTTTGAGAGGGAGGGGAGATAACCTTCAGGAAGCTGTCATAAAGCCAGGACTGTACCTTTTATATGGAGCAAGCTAGTACCGATTAGCACCTGCACCCTGAGGCATGGCGCTCTTTTTCTTTCTAGCCAGGTGGGACCCGAAAATCTGGCGCGTGCCGCGTGCTGTCATCCACTGACGGAAAGGTTTACTAGTGAAGGAATTGGCAGGCTGGCCAGTTTACGGCGAACTAGTACTCACAACCAAGTGGGTGGCCTGGAGCATTCTCCAATACGGGGATTTGGAGGGTACCTGTAAGCTACAAGTATTACTCATACGTGTACTCTGTACTCTGTACTCCGTACGTATACGGAGTACACAACTCGAAACTCTATTATGGGGTTCACTGAATGGCTTCGGTCTTCAGTCTGAATATCTTCTTTCTTTATAGATGGCACTAAATCTCAATGGACAGACAAAGATTAACAGGAATATGCATATCCATCACACCGTATCTTCTGAACTAGATGGTCTCGTTTGCTCAGCACTCTGTTTCAGTACCAGAAACAATCAAGATATGCGAAAGAGGAATAGACAGGTAGGCTTCAGGTAATGGAGGGGGGCATGTTGCTCCATAAAGTATTGAATAACAACAGTATGGCTTGCGGGATTCCCGCTCCGCCCTGTTCTAGATGACAGGTTTGATATGGAAACGAAAGCATATTATGTGTGGTGTGCCAGATCGAACCTTGTCACCATTTCGTCACACTGTTGTACCTACCCAAGGCCCTAATTCCCTGCCACCCAAAGGCGGCAGCAGCCCTGCTCCGAGACCTGAAGACAACAATATTAATAGCTCTCGAGTGGCCCCGCAACCTTGCGGCTGCGTTGGCAATTGAGAACAACTGTGTACGTGTGTACGGAGGGAGTATTTAAAAAATGTGCGCACCAAGACAACAGCCAACCCATTTTGCTTTGTTTAATACGGGATAGATTTCATATCATTTGAGTCGTTCTCTTTACTCTCCTCTTTCCATCTCTGCCTACTGAGGGGGAGAAGAATCGCCCTTGAGGAGCGTAACACCATGCTCAGCACACACACACACACACACACACACACACACACACATCCGCACACACCCGCACACACCCGCACACATATCATGTAGGCATGAATATTTATTACTCATCTAGGCTCTGTCCGTACACCGCTCGTCCTCAGCTGTGCCCCATAATCCATGAACCGCGAGGCCACGGGGGAGACTAATTCAATATGGATGGCTTATTGGAGTATCCAGGTAATAATAGTTATCGGCGAACTCGTGAGGTGGGAATCATTGAACAGGGATGTGGAAGAATGTTTCTATCCAGATGACTGGCATGTATCCAAACAAAGTAAGGCCTGGAGAACATCCTGGTTTGGTTTAAGAGGGGAGGGGGGACGAACGAAAGGCCGAACGTAAACTACATTACACAAAAAAGCAAAACTGACGGTGGAAAATTTCATCCCGCTTTGCCCGTCGACACGGAACCGAGGGCGATGAAGACTAGTCCGAAGCAAATGTGGATAATACTGCACAGCTGGTCCCGAGACAGGCCAACTGCCTCGATACATGAGAAAATAGGGCTCCGCGACAGCTATTGAATAAGCCCCTCTTGGGAGTTCTTTACTCAGCACACGATTTCGACTGCCCCGCCATCCCAGCAGTGTTTTACAGAACGAGTGTTCCCATCACGTTCGCTAGATAAATGAATAAAATAGATTCATAGCTTCAACCCCATCCCCTCATTTCCTGCTCTTCTCACAAAGACGTAACCCAGCGAGCCCATATGCATCAGGCGCAGAACAGCATTCCAAGCAAATCAACACAAAGTGATTAGGCTGGGGGTCATATGCAGTTGCCAACAAGGCGGTGAGCTGCTGCAGCTAAGGGAGACTGAAAGAGCGGTGGCTTTTACGCATCGCGAACCATTATTCGTATCCGAGACTACAAGTACGTAGTATGGTAACCTCGTTGGCAAGGAGCAGACTTCCGTGAAAAAGAGTTTTTTTTATGGAGAAACATTAAACTGAATTCTATGGAGTATTTTCAAAGTTGACCATCCACGGCCCTTTCCGACAACCCTGCCGTGGGCCAGCGGAATTGTAGTTTACATATCGCATGGCTGCCCATCAAGTTTTAGGATTGGTGTATCTGCCTCTTGGAAACTTGTCGGCCTATGGTTCTGTTCGCCCTATTTGTCTTTGCGAGAGGACCAAGGACAGCGACGATCATTTCCTCTCGACAGAAAAAAACTGCAATCTGGTACCCACACACATGAACAAATACGGAGTAGCGAGAAGGTGCTGGCTGACCAATCTAATATTTCCAAAAAGTGATAAGCACCTGATGAGGATGGAGTGATAGAGAGGGGTTGGGCGTCGCAGTGTGATATATGCAAGAGAGACACGAAACCGGTGTGACTGGGCAATGGACTAATAAGAGTGTCAGGTTTTTTCTTTCCTACACGCTTTGAGACTTTGGAGCTAATGTTCCAATGGGCGAGAGGGGGCAATCAATTCGAAGATCTCTTCTCATCTTGAACGAAGTATGAATCTGATGATGCAAAACGACGCCAGGGATGGGCATTATTCCCTATCTTCGGAAGGGGGGGGGCGGGAGGCTGGACCCAATCATTCCTAAGCGACCAACAGTGGTCTGAAGAACATATTCCGTACCGCCCAAGGCAAAGAGGAAAGCTGGATGGGATGTGCAGATATTCCTGGCTAGTTATCAAGCTGTGTCAATCAGTGCCATTGTTTGTTGTACCCTCAGCCTCGGGCCTGGCATACTCCCCTCCCAGAGCCCACCCCTTCCTCCGGTATAAGATGTACTAGTCTTGTCAAAAGAATCAACATGTCATAGGTAATGGGCGTGCTCGGCAACTTTGAGGCATCGCATACATGTGGTTGGCCAGGCCAGGCCCTTCCCCGGTTACGTACAATTACAGTAGCCTTGAAATTAGTTGTAACGGGACCGTCGTTCTAGAATTGGTCAGTCAACGGGTCCGCCAAGGAAAAAGTTGGGCCTAATAACAGGTGAATGTTGCCCAAAAACACAGTGAGTTTGACCAGTAACAGTGTTGTTTAATTCCCTCATCTCGAGGCGCTCCCACTAAAAGGCTCTAAAACTTGGTTCTCTAGCGCCTACCAAACTGTTGGGAAGGGGGGTGGGGAGCCCGCCCCTTGTCTATCAAGATAGGCAAATAGGCTTACAATCCAGCCAGGGGGTGGCCTGAACGTTCCCCCATCACCGAATGAAGTTGGATGGAACGGCTTTCAAGCATAAGAAAAGCAATGCATTTCGAGAACCCGTTTGGCCGGCTCCTTGTTCCAATTTTAATCTGGCAATTGACATTTAAAACCCCGATCCTAGTTTAGATCAAAAGCGACTCCCCTAGCGATCGCCGTGCCCACCTCCCTCCCTTAACCGGTTACCCCATGTCGATCAGCGGGAGACAGAGTGTCAATGAAAACTACTCCGTATTGCCTGCCCTTGGCCTTGAGGAAAGCAGCTCTTTTTCTTTCATCTGTTTCCTCTTTTTGAGAATTTGAAGAGGCTCATTTTAATGACGAGTGCCGAAAACGACTCCGTGTTATTGCCAGTCCTCTGCGGTTTCGGACACATTCAACCCGTTATGCCGAATATGCAAACAGGGATGTCACCACGAGCCTCAATTCAACGGCCTGTACGGAGTAAACAAATTCAAGGCTCGATTTGGATGCTGATTGGGCCCCGCAACAGCTACATCTGGTTCATCTGGTTCATCTGGTTGGTAAATAATCACCACTGTCGTAGGATCCCCCTTCAAAGTTCCAGTGAACCACTGTACTGATCATTTGGTTGGGCAAGTTGGCAATTAAAGAACAGGCCTATCCCGTCATGTGAGCAAAGGGCTATGTAGGGCGGCAGGGAGAGCACACGTCAGACCAACCGACGTTGCTGTTTTGCCCTGGAACCAACGGCTGTTAGCCAGCCTCAGTCACGCTCAGACCGGATTTCCCTGTCCTGTCCGTCCATTAACACCTTACTACGTCAACTATTATTGTAACGTCAATTTTCCATCTCCCTCTTTTCGCCGTGGCGATAAGACATCGTGCGCGTAGGCATGCCGTCGGATCCTCCAAGTGTCCTCGCCACAGCTAAGGAGGCGGGGCATGCTAGGAGTTGGATTGACGAGACCTCGTTTCCGCCTTCTTCTAGTCGCATTGCGCCCCTTGCTTCTGCGTGTCATTGAAGGTGTACGGAGTAAATTTCCGAAATGCCAATGATGGTGCCTGGTCGAGAGGTCAGGGCTCAGCCATGACGCCAAAAGAGGGTCCTGTTGATAGGTGGGCAGCCAACCTCTTCCTGGCTCCTTTTCCCCTTGGTTTTGACCCATCGTGCGGGACAATCGTGACCCGATGCCATGGCAAGGGACGAATGATTCAATACTGGATTTTTGTTTTACCTCTGCAACCGACCTAGTTTAGATCCCTGATAGGTTGGTGGGCACACTGATGGAAGACCAATAACAGGGGTAGCTGCAGTTCATCTAAACTAATACAGGTATTAGGTCAAAGCAACTTGGTACTGCGTTACGGAGTACTCCGTAATTCCGCCATTGCATAACCCCTGTCGAAGAATGCTGTAAAATCTTTAGAGGGGGGATGAACGAGACGGCCAAGGCATGTTTAGATGAAGCGACATCAAGTACGGAGCCCATGGGGGCGTGAAAAGTGTGGTTGATTTACATGTCGCGAGGTCAAGGTATTAATTTAGCAGGCTGAGAATCCAAGCCAGAGAGGGAGAAGAAACCCCCACAAAAATCTGTCATGTACGGAGTATGGAGTACTCCGTATCTAGTCTGCACACATGCACAGTGCCGATCAGCCCAACTACTTGTACTACACGTAAATCGGGAGGCAATGGAGGCTCTCTGAATTCACTTAGCTCCGCCTTATTCCGGCCAACGCCGCAACGTGGCCCCTATGAAGGAGCAACGCGCATACATTCAACTTTGTAATAAATGACATCACGGACACTAATAAGGAGTAGTCGTTTCAAATGTTCAGCCTCACCATTCTCTATCTACCCGAGACGGATTCGGACCCGATAGATTTCGGACACCTTTTGCCCACAGTACGGAGTACAAAGGAATGCACTGACGGTGAGTTTTCGACAGGTATGCAAGTTGATGACGCACTTCAAAGGTGATTCAGTCTCGGCCTAGAAAAGAGTTTCTTTGTCTGTCTTGCATTTCAGCTGGATTCCCTATGCCATGTCTGTAATCAGTTTCCAACAGTATCTATTAGCAGCAACCGCCAGCAGATCAATCGTCTTGGATGGACTTGCGATTGATGGGGTAGGCTTGCTAACTAGGGGCTTGGAGCAGGAGACTAAAATAAAGGAGTTGGCTACACGTACGTAAACTAGTTTAGTACATGCCCAAGAATACGCCTTACTTGCTTAGGTATAGTATTTGTGGTTTTTTCCAAAAAACCTTTGTGGAATGATTAGCCAACTCCAAAATAAATTCCCCCCCTGCCATACTTGTACTAAAAGAATGAAAACCGCACCTGGCCCTTTCGAGCTCAGTGGCACAACTAGCAAGGAAGAGGAAAAAAAGAGCGGCCCGGTCCACTGGACAGACAACGCCTCGGCTTCCAGGTGGGGAGACCTAGCATAGTTGCATAGTCAGTAAAACACTGTAACCTACGGAGTAGTTTACTTGCTTTAAAGCAGGAACCCAATTGAACTCCGGTTCTGTGAAGTAATACTCCATAGCGTAAACTTATAACAAGCCTTTACGGAAACACCATCAGCGTTTGGCCTCATCCACCCCGTGCTAACATGATTGCAATGCCTTGAAAGGCACACGGCTGCTCATCGCGAATACAACGTTCCCACCTCAAAATTGCCAACAGTTCTTGAACCCAAAAGGTAAGATTACTTCCGAGGAATATTGGTTTGCCAAGATTCGCCTATCAAAAAGGGAGTAGTGTACATTATTATGTCCATCCCATTCCATGGAGGCGGTGTTGAGAAAAGGAGACGAAAAGTTACAGATCGGCCACCGCCGCCACCCTTTACCTCCAGTCTGGGGGAAATTATCAATGGTGCCCTCCGTCCTCCGTGTGAGATGTCAGATGGCAATGGTCACGCTGCCCGCCTATTTTATGACATCTGACAGCGAGAAAGAACTCTTGTTGCCCAGAAGTTTGGGGGTCACCAGCAACATTGCTCGGAGGTTACGCGACCCCGGAACAGAGGAGGGCTTTCCCAACACGCCAGATCATACAGGGGGACACTTTCTGCTTCTGATTCCCTAATATCTTTGTCCCCTCACTTTTCTGGCTTCTTCGTAAACTAGTTTAGTTTAGTAGTTTACTCAGGTCGCCAGGGTACCCCCACCCAGAGTGATCTGATGGATCATAAAAGAAAAAAAAAATGAATAAGCGGTATTGTCAGGCATACTCCGTACTCCGTACAAGTAGTAGTCATTCTCAACCTCTTTGACAACTGCCTAGTTTACACATGCCTTGTTGCGCTCGTTAGCGAATCCCAAGAAGTGATAATTTGAAATCGGAACACGGGCAAGAAAGAAAAGGAAGGAAAAAAAGCCTCATAGGGCATAACTAAACGTAGCCGCGATTGCTTATTCCCCCTTTCGCCTTCACGACAAGGGCGGTGGTAAGGTTATCAATCGATGTCCATGCCGCTCAGTATTACACCATCTTAAACTCAACCGAGGGGCAAGTTTTGGTGAGAAGAAACATAAAAATCACTGCAGAAATAAGTACAGGGTAGATTCGGGAGAATGCAGGGTGTTGGTTGGCTAGAACTATCAAGGGTATCCTTGAATTGGGCCGTTGCAGACCATAAACTAGAAAGGGACTCTGCTCATGTCAGAACTCTGTACAAGTACGCAAAGGTAAGCAGAATATCTTGTGGCACTGGGCGAGGTAGCAGCATGATGTCAATCTATCACCTTAACTGCCCGAGAGCGATGTCTGTTATTGGGGGGCTTCCATTCAGCAATTTCCATCAACTGCGAAGAAGGCCCACTAAAGAAGCCTGTCCCATACCAACTCCAAGTTTGGTTCTTGCCAAGACGGGGTGAGGGAATTATTGGCACGCAGTCGCAAAGACCAAAAAACAAATAAACCGCTCTTCTATTCCGCACAGAGTAATACGGGGTTGAAAGCTTATTATTACAGCCGTAGAACAGAGCACCGCGCATGCCGGCGGTTCTTCCTCTGTATTCTCTCACCCTCTCAAACCTCCCAGTCTCCCCTGTAAAAGCAGCGTTGCTTCTGCCATTTCAAGCAAGGAAATGCAACTCAAGGTATTCAGGCAGGGATTTCTAAACAACAACTCTGTTGCATATGCATGTCGCCTTGCATATCTGCACCATTACACCATGGCTTCCCTGCACGGCAGAGCATGGTTCTTTCGACACAATTGAGACGCGTTAATTTGGATCATCCATCTTTCGGTGTAATAAGAGGTCTCTTTTCATAACGTCACAGTGAAATCTGTGTACGGAGTAGCTGTGAGTGTCTCTGCTTGATCAACTTGGCTGGTGCCCGCATTGAACTGCGTGCCAAGGCTTCTAGGTCTGGTCCAACCCTAATGCCAGGTGAGAAAAAGCTGTTAGAACCTACGATGAGGAATGCTCTTCAAGGCTGGCAGAAACGAGTGGAGAAATAAATATCAGCTCCCAAAGAATAATATTTTAATTCATTAATGCTCGTACCGTCGGGGTTTTCAATCTTCTGGTGGAGATATCTGCTCTTCATCGTGACGCGAGGAGTTGAGAAATTGGGGGCGGCTCGGGTCAGGATTCCTTAAGCCCGTACCCACCAGCGATTTCCAGAAACTTGCACAGGACTTTTTTGTTTTCACGGCACAATTTAATAATGGATTGGACAGAGGTCACAGTAACGATAACGACATACGGAGTATTTAGATTTAGATGTAGTACCGAGATCCATTAGTGGTTGTTGGCCGGTTTGTCCAGCTCTGGTGTTGAGAAGTTTGGTCTTTGGAGCTTTTCCTGCCTACAGCTTGGCTCTTGTGTATTTTTTTCGTGTTCCTCGGAATACAGTCTGAAATATCACCACCACCTCCCCTTCCCAGTTGGGAAACAAGGCGATTAATAGTTATTTGATAGACCGAAAATCATTGCCCTATGGTAGGTACATGTAGTATGGAGTATTGAATTGAACTGTACGGAGTAGTTTAGTACTTCGTAGGTGGTTGAGCAGCCCCACCACATCATGCAAAGCACGTGATGTCACCTGGTACCAACCACCTGGTCCTCGGTTTCACCCCGTGCACCTGTCAAATAGACCAGATGCCACTTGTCTTAGTCATAGTGCAATGGCAATGCCCCCCACAAAACAGGTATGCCAGTCTGACAGTTAGCGAAGGTGGTAGATGGAGGCATTGGAGGCATTGGAGGCATTAGAAGAAGGCAAGAAAAAGAGGCAATTAGCATAAAGGAGCAATACGCAGGCGTTCCCCCCCTCAATGACTGACCCAGTCGACAAGTTCTACCATATCTCTGAATTCGGGCACCCGAAAATAGTTCGCCGTTTGCCAGTGGACCCGATCAAAAGTCAGGTGCTTGAAGCTCCTTGCTCTATTATCCGTTTGACACTCGGAGTAGGTCTTTGTAAAATAATAAAATAGTATGTCCATCTTTCGTCCAAGCACTTTCCCTGTGGCCACATCGAGCCTTCCCTTCTTGTCCGAATATCGTCATACATCATCCCCTTCTATCGCATTGTTTCCGATCCTTCGACCGCCTTCATTCTGCCACTATAAACCCCCCCCCCCTCTTTTCGCCTTCTGGACCAACTCTGTCAAGAAAATTTCGTATGTGGAAAAGAATACTTCAGGAACACATCCAAGTCCTCTGCATCACACGCAAACTACAGAATTTGTGAGAGAAGCTGTTAACACTAAGGCCGGCCGCCGGAGCCGCCAGCACGGGCTAATTTAGCCCAATACTTGCGACTTGAGAAATGGCATTGAATAATAGGTATTACGGAGTAGATCATGTGGAGGACGCAAGGTGTGGCCCGAGCCTAGAAGTTAAGCTAGAGACCATTAGCACTACAACTGGTGGCTACCGGCCGCCCCGACTGCATTACAACTTGCTGACCAGGGGCAAGCAAGCGGCTGTACCTGTAAATACTTAAACTACATAGCCACCTACCAGTTAGGCACCAAATGTTAACTGTTGTATGGCCTACAGGGGGAGCATGACAAAACTGTTATTCTAAGAGATGTCAAGTATGTACTTGACGAGGCTTTGTGTGAAGGGCCTGCTTCGCAGGCCGGCTACTAATAGTGGAAGCGTTGGGACAGAAAAGAGAAAACGACACAGTGATTGGCTGGAGGGCGGGTCTACTGGCGGTGATTGGACAGAAAGACCCCATTGCAGTTTCCGACACACGCCCCACTTTAACGTCGTCTATATAGTAGAGAAAGAAGATATGCAAACTTCAAGCACACCTGACGGAGCCTCTCTTCTCGAACTACGGGGTGCTCCGCATTCATTCATTTATACGCTGGCTACAGCCAACTCTACCTACAGTATTCCGTACTTATTTGGGAAACAGTGTAAACTAGTACTAATAGTCGATCCCCCCGGCAGGGCTGGCCAACCAGCCACTCAGTTGCAACGAGAATGGTCTTTCGTTCTGACGAGACAAGTCCGTTCTCGTTATTCCATCTATAAACGGACTGACAAAACTATTGTATTCCAAAACTCGTCAATGTGTTTTTCTTTTCCGTTGATTTTTTTTCTCGTGTAAATAGGCCACTCTTCCTTTCAAATATGGGCCCCTTATTGCCTTCAACATGGCAGTCATGGTAGTAATGCGGCAGTATTTGGGATCGACATTAACTTTGGACTGAACAACATTCTGGTCAGTGGCAATTAATGTAACCGCGAAACAAAGAGCATGGGCCTTAGGTGCACCGCTCGAACCAATATCGGAGATCCCATCCCATTCTGTTGTTTTGGGGTAGGGTTGGCACGGGCTCATAAGACCACAGAATATTCAAAGTTCAACGACCCGGATCCTGATGCTGTTCACAGAACAACCTCCTCCAAGTGTCGACCATTAACCTGTTCTGGCCTCACGGGTCGGAAGCAGCGCACCTTGGCATCTGTTTTTATCTGTTTAGCTTTTGTGTAACCTTTCGACTTCTCAAATGAAGCTGCGTTGCCCATGCTTTGTCCAGGAAGAAAAATGTGGTCAGAGAGTGCAAAGAGGGATTAGCGGGAAACGCTAGACTGGACCAGGACCATGTCAGCGGTGCTGAGTGTTATGTACGGAGTAGTTTAGTTTACTATGGACGAGGGGTGGCCTGGCCAGCCCTTGTTGGGCCCTTTTGTGGTGCGCTGTTTCGTAATTACTGTGGACAGACAATTGTTGAAAGGTTTTTACAACGGTAAAAGATAAAACACAGCACTCGCTTAAAGCCTGTGAAATGAGCCCGGACACTCTGATAATACCTTATTGCTTGCTTACCAGGCTGGTACATTCTCCATAGGTAGGGGTCAAGTCCCTTGTGGTAACTTCGCACGTGGATCGCCGACCCATGGGAAGGCCTTTGTGTCAGAGGCCACCCATGCCATGAGAATTTTTAAACATGACAGGCGAGAAGCAAGTACGATAGATAACGATGCCGCGATTAAGTTCCGCTCATAGAAGGTGGGCAATGGTAATTATTACCTCTTGGAGGAATGGGTAAGGGCTGTTTGAAAACGCAGAGGACCGGGGGGGCAGGATCATTGAGAAAAAGTACCTCAATTCTCGGGTTTGGCCAGCCAAGAGTCGCCCGCCCCTTCTCTCTGGTTGGCAATTGGTTAGCTCGCGTGGAGGGAGCATTTCCGCCGTTGGTGTAGGAGTCAGTCCTGACACCCAACCGAGATACCACTCCACATCTGTAACACCATTCGGAGAGTTTTAACCCACATTCTTCTCTCACTCACTCGACCCTTCCAAAATTCCTTCCGGGCTGTAGACCCTTTTTCATCCAAGTACGGAGTATTTGCTTGTAAATAGCGATACGTACGGAATGTCGGCCACTATGGCCAGCCATGATTCAAGAAGTGGTTCCCGAGCGGGTACGAAGAGAACGAATGAGAAAAAGACAAGATTGCAATCTGCACTTGGACCAGCCTGCCAAGCGGCCCTTTGTTCAAGGATTCCCAACAAAGCAGAAGACGATAGGAATGACCCCATACAGTGTACGGTTCTAGACCCATCAAAATGCAGAGTCCAGACCCTCGGCTCTTTTAGTTTGAAGGTCAGGATTGGTGATGGGTTCGGTTGCTCAACTTGTTCTACGGAGTATTTTGCAACAACATCACGACAAGTCTCCAGACTGCCGGTGTTGATACTCCGCATCCACATTAACAATCCCTGTTGGGGCAACGGTGAGAAAATATCACGGACCAGTTACAAAGGCTACAAGAGGGGCGTTATGTCTCCGTTTCCTCACCGGCCTCGCCTATTTACTTTCCCAATCGAGAAGTATCCCATGAGTGGAGGATACGATGATACGAAGCTGGGCCTCTCTCGCTTCTCACATCCCCTTAAACAGAAAATCTGGTAATAGATGGAGATCCAATTGCTTGGGATATTCTCGATATCCTCAACCAATACTGGCCCTGTATACCGCACATTGTTCATCTTGCACGATGCCAAAAAGAAAAACATCTCCAGCGCCTTCCTCGTTCTCCTTATCGCTCTTAAAGTAGTCGGATTTCTAGTCTTGGCGGCACCAATAGAGTCATGTTTGATCAACGATAAAAACACTTACACAGGCTTGGCTGGAAGCGAACCTATCAGTATTACAGGGCGTGCAGCCAAATATAGGTACTCGCATTCCCATCTTTGGAGCTAGTTGAACAAAAGATGGACGCCCATCATGCCATGGTATCGAGAGAAGTAGACTCTAATTACGGAGTACATCAAGGTGTAAATGATAGGTACCGCTCCCTGAAGTTAGCCCTCGTTGTACCATAACTCGGAGTTGCTTCACGAGTCATTCCGTAATGCGAAATGACATGAAAGAAGGGCCCTCTACATAATATGATATATCTGGACGGCTTTACGCTGCTGGTATACTGAGGATATGGCATAGAGGGATCAACCTATGGAACCCGCGCTATCTAAACTCCTCATTTGCAACTACGGAGTAAAATCACGGCCCTTTTACCTCTGAAAAAAAAAAAAAATTTCTCAGCTCTTATGAGGGAACCGAAAGGGGCAAGAATGGACCCCGACATCTTATTATTTGAGGGGTAGTGCTGCCAAGTGGAATGGTCCAGAGCAGCAGGGATTTTTCTTCGTGTAACATGGTGATCATCAATCAGGTTCTTGCTTGTCACCGGGATATCCCCTCTCTCCGGATGAGAACGGTAGGTCCTTGAATAACATGAAGGACGAGACCCTCCACTGACATCATGTGCTGTAATTAGTCTAGGGGCAAAGCAGCTCAACAGGAATACCAAATACACTACGGGATATTTGGCTGCGTGGAAGTCGTATTGGCATCGCAAAATATCAACTTAGTCGTGCCTGAGGGTGTCAACTCCCTTGTCAAGCTGAGGTAATGCAAGGCCCGCTGCCACCGAGGGCAAAAACAAACGAGAAAAAAATGACACGTCGAGAAGTAAAAGAAGGGAGAATAAGGTCGATACAACGGAGTACGGAGTAGGCGAAGGACTAGGAAATGGGGCGGGGGCAAGACGAGACGATGGACAGCTAACATTAGGGTTGCATTAAGAGTGACTTAGTGGAACCATCTCTGCTCAATTAGTTTACACTGACCTGGCATGCATTGGTTTATGTCACAATAGACGGAAGCCAGGGCGAATAAAAAGTAAAAAACCGCCCCCGAAAAAACCGAAAAAAGGAACCAAGGAAACAGTGAGCCTAGCCCAGCGCACACCGCCATATTCCAAGTGGCAATAACAGAGGGCGGTGAGGGATTGGCACTAATAAAGGGTACTCCGTATTTTAGTGTTGAAATCCACATTTAATGATTTAATGGAGACAGGGGGAGGAAGCTCGGTTACAGATCTTGCATATGCAACTGGGGACTAAAACGGGAGTTGAAGCAGGAAAAGTCAAGTACTCCGTACGGATACATCGACAGAAATAGCTTGCATAGAAAACAACCTCGCCCCCCCAAAAGGGAAGGGGGCTGCCGCCGCCGCCGCCCAACGCATGACTTCGTCTGCAGATCGCACTATCGAGCAGGCACAACAGCCTAGTTTAGATCGAGAGGAAGAAAAGAATCAATGATGTGGTGCGAACAAAAGGAAAAGAGTACTGCAAGAACGAGCGAGTTTAGCTTGGCCACTCTCTCCTGAATCTGTACACGCTAGTTTTGACGATCATAGGCCAATGGGTTTACATGAGTTCATAACACAGGCCAGAATTAATGGTTTAATCTTGACATATGACGCAACACTCACTCTCCCACATATCGGTGATCTCCGCTAGAATGCTTGATCATGGAGCCCAGGGCTTAAGAAGACCAAAGAAAAAGAAGCGAGAGGGGCACTCGAGGTAGACTGGCTGGACTGGTGACAACAGGATGGACTGGCAGGAGGATTCCCTGTTCTACCCAACGAGAACGGCTGGAGAGCTACGTATTCTTTCTCTCTCCAACCGTTCTCGTTGGGTATTGTCAATGGAGGGGTGCGGCGGTTCGGCAACTTCGGACTTGTTACTGTGTGGTTGCTTGCCCAGAGCAAAAGTCCAGGATTGTGTCGCCTCCAGTCAACTATGTCTCCTCGCCTTCTCTCACACACGTAGTTTTAAGCTGTGAACTACACCGTGCTCCGTACAGACCCCCAGACACGTCCAGAATGCCAGTGTGGGTTGACTACATGAGTCTGGCCAGGTCAAGACCGGTCAAGATGGATGGTCATCACATCCCGCCCACCGGTGAGGCCTTGAACGCCAACACACTACTACCCTTGCAACCATGGACTTGGTAAATTAGTGGCTGTTTTAGAAAACATTCATGCCTTGGTACTCCGTACTCCGTATACAAGTAATTTCTCCCTATCGGGCGGTAAATCATGTACCTGTAATACGCACCAGTACAAATCCCTTTGGCCGAGCCCAGGTTACGCAAGAATCCTTCAGTTACTGTACAGAGTATTTTCTCCACGAAGTATTCCCCTCCCTACGGAGTACAGAGTCACGCCTTTCCAACAATCAAACCCCCCAGTCCCATAGTGCCAAGGTGAGAGCTAGTAACTTTCCCTTGAGACGACAGTTCATGGCACGACCCAAAAGACACCGTCGCAGGTTCCAACCCATCCACATCAGCGCGAGATATCATGCCACCTCTTTCATTTCGCTTGTTTTTCTCCCTCGCCGTACATAGTGATGAAAATCTCACACTGTCCTCATGCGCCTATCCACGGCTGATTGGAAGAACCTTCAAGGTCTAGCTAAATAATCACAAAGTACGAGTATTATTAGTTAGGCATCACTCTGATTGCCCTGTACGCCATATTTAAATCGCACAGCGAGCGCAGCTTTCAGAAGGGGAAGTGAGCATGATAGCCAACGTGCCTCAACAGAGACTCCCTCCTATCCGATCGTTTACGATCCAATACTGGATCCCGAAATACAGAACCCCTGGGTGGCCCTACTCCGTAGATACTCCGAAAAATGAAGGCAAACCCCCCAAAGTTGCCACGTTTCGCGAGTCCCTGTGTCGAGAACCCCTGCTCAATGAATCGGAGTAACCGCTTTTGAAGAAAGAAAATGATTCGTCATAGGCGTGGTGCTGGGCTCACTTTTTGTTGTCTGACAATGGTTGCTCCGCAACACAGAAAGGAAAGTTTGATGTCGTTGAGTATCATAGGTTAATTTTGCAAGAACACCGAAGTAATGGGATCTCAATAATAACCCGATAGAGCAGGTAGAGCATCAACGGGACTTTGTATCGGCTGGCCAAGCACGACTTTGATGTTGCGCCGATGGCTACAAGTCAATCTTGTTTTGCAAGAAAGGTGTGCTATGGAAGCGGCCGCTAAATATATTAGCTAGCACAAGTGAGAAGCCCACCCAGCCTTACATATGGTTGGCGTTTGAGAGCAGGTGAAGCGTTCTAGCATAACCGTTATGCAATTAAGATAGATGCCTCGGCAGAAGTCTTTGCTCCAACACTGGACAGGAACCTGCAGCTCTTCCATGCTGTAGCACTTTGGGTCTGATAGCACGCAGATGAGGCAAGATCATCCGAAAGCTAGTTTCTCAAATGGAAACACGATAAAAGGTACAAGTACCCAGAATATGCGCATAGAGTTTGACGCTATGGTGACCCGGCCTGCGGACCTGCGCCACAGAAAACTCTGTCAAGGGGTCGTAGCAAGAAATCGTGTCGATCTTGGATGCCTCGTATGGTGTGCCCTGGAGAAAATAGAGGAGTATTGGTTCGTAGTAGTCGCTATCGCTTCGGTATCTCGCCGTGGAAACCGTGAGAATTATGGGAAGGCGTCGTGGGCCGTGAACGGTACTTAGATTTCCTCATCCTCCTCATTGAGGGTCCTTTGATAAAAAAGTCAACCGCATCTTCAGGCCCGTCTGAGCGACTGTCCTTGACTCCCTCAGTGAATACCAGATCTCCACTAGTCCCTAGCATGTGCCGACCTGCTTCTTCCATTAAGATTCCAAAGGCTAGCAAAGCAGAGCCATCCATGCTCTCCTGGTCGATGTTTGCCTGGTCGTTGTTATCGGCAAGAGTCTCGTAAAAGTGTCCGGCGTAGACATGTAATGCTTTAAGCATGTCGCTTTCAGGGAGGATATCTCTGCCTGCATTGGGAAGATCGTTGTGTTGCATGTAGACGTCATCGCCTTCCGGCCATACACTCTGTATGCGCTTGCGTCGGAATAAAACCTCTTCCGGGGCCATTATGGAGTTTGTTCTCGACATGCCTTTGACAGTCTGAGAGTCCGGCGCGCCATGGCTTGTGTAGGAATGAAGGGAGGTCCCCCGAGTAGATATACGACCTATGCCGCCAGTTAGTGCCCAGAATTCTTCCTCAGTCGAAACACTCTCTTGAGCCATACCTGCGACAGCATCATATACAGTTGCGAGCCTCCGTCGAGGCATGGGGGCCGTGATCTCTACATCATTCACGTTGCCTTCGCCAGACATGGCCATTGATATTCCAGAGGTCGACTCGATTTGCCGCCTTTGCAAAATACCTCTACTGATTTTTCTTGAAATTTCTCGTCATAGACCAGAAGAGTAGAAAAGGGACTGTGGTTCAGGTTCTAAGGTTTGAAATATGCTCTGCTGTGGGATTTGATGGAAGTGGGGTGGCTGTATTCTATCAATGTACCTGTACCACAACAAGATTCTTAGTGCTAGTAAAGTTTTCTGCTAAAACCACACTCTATGGTGTAGCGATACAAGGTTCAAAAGTCTTCGCCCAATCAGGTGTCATCTTGATCATCCAGGCAGAAGGCAAAGGACACGAAAAGTCTTTCATCATCCCCTCCCTTTCCAAGTCATCGGACGCCATCATTAATTGAGGACCTAAGTCCTGGTCCACTCAGATGAATGAATACTCGAATATTCGCTCGAGAGACTGGTGACTTGAGCCCTCGGGCGTTTTCCAGGCTCGTCACTGATGAACTCTTGAGGTCCTTTCAATATGCACCCCATCAGCATTTTCAGTCCCCAAACGGTGAGAATTCTCGTGGAGAATGTTCCACTCTAGAAAGCAGTGATCTGGCACACAGGGGGGGTACGAATGCAATAGACATTGAAAAGGTCCAGGCTAAAGTGTACGCTGGCCCTTCTAACCACCCCGTGGCAGTGGTGGATTTGCTAACACTACAATGCACCTTTGCAGTCTCGTGTCGGGAGGTTCAGATGGCTCGGTCAAATTATGGGATCTAGAGGCATGCGGTAACCCTAATTTACCATATTCCTATCTGCCTACATCTACAATCAACCGTGTGGCGCAACACGACCATAAGGAGGGGCATACCAGCGGGGTAACTTCCATCGGATTCCACCCTTTCAACAGACAGGTCTTCTTAACGGGCTCGTTTGATCACAGCTTGAAGCAATGGGCGACACAAACTTCGCAGGTTGCGGCACACTTTGACCTGAACACGAAGGTATATTGCCTCTCCACCAGCCCCATTGCAGGCCAGCCTTTGGTCGCTTGTGGAACCCAGCATCCTCACATAAGGATGGTTGATCTTCGATCCCAATCGACTGCCCGAACCATCCCAGCAAATTCCGGGCCCGTCCTTTGTACAGCATGGAGTCCCCGATACGAGAGGGTCTTTGCGAGCGGGCATGCTGACGGACGGGCCTATATCTGGGATGTGAGACGAGCTCACGGACCCGTCGGGATGCTGGATATGGAAGACTCCTTGGGCGTGGTTCACAAGTACAATCATGCCGTCGCGTCCGGTATTTCTTGGGGGCAAATGCCAACTTTCCGCGCGTCTGCAGTTGCTCACAGTGACATCGTGAACGGCCTGACCTGGACAGACGATGGCCACTACATAGTTTCCGCGGGCTGCGATAGACGCATCCGTGTGTGGAACGCAGACACTGGTGCAAACACGCTGGCAGGGTTTGGTTCTGGTATCCTGAATCGCCACCCTACCACTCAAACCATGATCGTATCTCCAGGTAGTTTATCAGCGTCCCGGAACGATGTCCTGTTTTGGCCAAATGAACACGAAATCCTCGCACTAGATCTTCACGAAGGGCACATCCTTTCGAGATTACGCGCGCCTGGCAATGCTGCAGGATTTGGGAACCGTGCACCACGGTCTCGTATCACGGCCATTGCGTGGCGCGGCGCAGGAGGACGACGCTTGCAGCTTGGACCAGCCATGGGAGGTGCCAATGCGCCTGGTGGAATTTATAGCGCCCATGCTGATGGTCGCATCCGCGCGTGGATCCCACAACTCCCCGGTGAACTAGAAATGGACGATCAGGACGTGGCAGACGAGAGCGATGACATCAAGAAACGGAAGAGAAAGGCTGTGGACGATGTCTTTCAGAGTTTGATGGGCAAGAAGATTACATTTGCATGACGTACCAACCTCCAAATAAACACTCTACCGCCCATGCTGTGTCCCTATGCTACCTCAGGTTACTGTATCGAGCGTATGGTAAGAGAAATCGGAATGGATGTCATATGATTCATTTCTGCCAGCCACTTTATCGTCTTATAAAAAAATACCTTTGATAACTTGTACCAACCCTTACCCTTATGTATGACGCGACGGGTTGCGCCAGAGTTAATGACTCGTTTCTTCGATCGGTATTTTTCTCAGTACAATATGGCAAACTGTCGTTATCTAGCCGTAATTTAGACACTGGTGATGTTCGTTCTCCTCGGCCCCAATCATCTACATGTTGGTGCTTGGTGATGGCATTTTAGCATCAAGGTATCTATACAGCCTAGTACCTTGTTTCCCAACTTAAGATACCAACGGCCAAACTTCGTACTTGTAAGATACTCCTCCCTTGCTTCGACAGCTTTGGTGCACCTCAGATTCGCCTTCTCCTCAAAGAGGCGTCACTGTTCAGCTAGTTGGCCCTGCCAGATAATGCGAGGAGTGACGGCGTTAACATACTGCCAGACCAATTTAGCGTATAATATAAGAACTCAATAAGTGGAGGATTCCCGAGCTTGTGGGCAGCAACCTGGGGCCAATAGCTTGGAGACGGAAGAGCTGCATATGCCCCTGGTCCGACTGCCTCGTTCCTGCATCCACGTTTTGAGGGCCGTTCTACAAAACGTGGGATAACCAAGTCGTTGTCCACGATTGTTTAGCCCTCCACAAAATCTCCAGTTACATGCACTTTTTGAAATATTTCCAGACTCTCCATACGCCACCACAACCCAGGCTTGCTACAAAACTTGTTGATAGCTTCCTTCTCAGTGCAATATCGTGTGATTTCCTCTGTCAATAGTTCGACTCTACCCCACCCATCAAAAAAGAAGTTACTTCAAGCGCAGAAGAGAAACTAGCTGTAAGGACAGTGCCCGGATGCAGGTTGTGCTTCCGCGGCCGTAATTTCTAATGTTAGATTCCAAACTAGTAGATCGCCAGGGGAGGTAAACTCTTAGTTAGCGATGATCGGGATCTACTGGTTTATTTCAATAAGCGAGAGAAAGTTTGTTGGTGGTCATGTAAAGGGTACTACAGGCTGCTAGCTTATGGTGATTCAGGATTGTGATCTCAAATTTTGGGCAGGTGATGCCATCTTGATGTATTGGTACCTCGGGGTACAGGTCACTCTTTGGAATTTAGGGTTAAGTGGAAAATTAGAAACCCATGCAATGCTGGGACTCGAAAAAACAGCAGTGGCTTGGAAATCAGTTCTTGTTTACATTAGACTGGAATAAATACATTCACTGAAGACCACTTACTTATGCAACATGCTAGCCAACTATCGAAATTGAGTCTCAAATCGCCCACGACTATGTCTCCTTCACTCATGTTTCCAACTGGTGGAGAGACAAGATGGAAGATGACACAGGCAGTCTTTCAGGCTTTCAACAAACCTTATAGATTCCTCACGCTTCTAGTCAAGGCCGTGGCTATGTACCAGCTGTTGGCAAGTCTCCTTGTCGGATTATGCCTTCAACAGAATTACAGGCACTCATCAACTTAACAGGCCCTGTATGGTATGCCCTTTAATCATGATAGCAAGGCCGAGAATGGGCTCTAGCATCCGTATTATATGTTGCTCACAATTATTAGGGTCCCTTGAAGCACGTAGTATGCCGACTGCCATTCCAAGGCTGAGTGTCCAAAAGAACTGGTGTTAGAGCCCAATAGCTTAGGTAGCATTATACTATTCGACCCGCTACCTGTGTATATTTGTTAACACAGCGCTCTGCGTAAGCTTTGACCTTCAAGTGAGTGATAGACCTCTTTTCTAGGTGCTCAAACTTCATCTATGTAATAGCACGCCGGTCTTACAGTTCCTCTATGTATCGACAATTACAGTAGCATCGGATTTATTTAGAAAATGTGGGATACTTGTAAATTCCGCCGTTGCCTCCTGAAAGATGAACTTAGCCCATCTCACTGTTGGTACATCGATTGTTTAGGTTTCCTTGGATAACTCGAGGTAGTGGATGGCGGGAATGGGATCAATATTAGTTCGTAAATAGCAATTCGAGAATGCGAGCATAGATAAATCAAAAGTATATGTGAACTGATATAAGAGAGATAAATTTCGGACGATGCAAGCAGGGGAAACCTAAGATGTCAAAGCCAAGAAATATCATTTTTCTCTTCTCCAATTCTAACATATCACGCTGTCCGCTCACCGCTCACCCCACGACCCTCTGAAGTACCAATGTACCATCACATGAGTGCAGGGACCACCCGACACCTTACCCCACTCAGACAGTTCCCACATAAATTTCCATAAATTACACACCCCCTTTGAATATCAACCAATCCGGGGAAGAAACCCCTGACCTATCACGGCGCCTTTAAATCAAACACTGCTAATACCTAGAGAAAGTCGCCGTTTTTCTCGCCGCCCGCTCTCTATGATATCGGGCCTGAGCTGCCGCCTCACCTTCTTCTCTATGGCTTCGCCGGCCATGGAAGGGCCTACCTCTCGCTTCTTCGCATCTGCTCAAGCCACAGCCAAAGACCTCAAACCACGTCGAATCACTCGATCATCGAGCTCTCGACTCAACTCATGCCCCGAACTACCCGCAGCCAAAAGCATAGCCAGAACCTCCAGGTCTTTACGCTCAAATAAAACACGAGTCAAAACCGAGATTGACGATATTGAAGATGCGGTCTTTGCGCAGCCATCGCCCAAGCGCCGTCGCACCTCGATAAAGCCGAGCCCCTCTCCCATACCGGATGGCGGGTCAACCTCTATAAAACCGGATCTTCCAGTAATTGCCAAGCTTGAGGGCTCTACAAATTCAGTACCTTCGCGCGCCCGCCGGCCAGCTCGCACAATAAAAGATCCAGCGACGGGGGCCTTGAAGACAGAGCCGCCCTCTGATTGGGAAATAATGTATAATGAGGTCCTCAAGATGCGCCAACCTGGCGGGGCAGCATCGGATGCCGCAGTTGACACAATGGGATGTGAGAGACTCGCAGATAGGGAGGCTAGTCCACGCGACCAGAGGTTTCATACACTTGTTGCTCTGATGCTGTCTAGCCAGACAAAAGATACCGTGACATCGGTCGTCATGAAGAAACTTCAAAAGGAGCTCCCCGCATACCGCGCAGGCGCGCCTGATGGTCTCAACCTAGAAAATATGCTGGCTGTCGACCCTGAAGTCTTAAATCAAATGATCTGGGCTGTAGGTTTCCACAACAACAAGACCAAGTACGTGTGCTAAACTCTTTCCCCCCTGTCGCTCCTATAACATGTCCAACTAATTATTTTCGCAAATGAAAAAAGATACCTCAAGAGAGCTGCCGTCATTCTCCGTGACGAATACAACGGCGACATTCCCTCCACAATTCAGGGCCTAACCTCACTCCCCGGAGTAGGCCCAAAAATGGCCTACCTTTGCCTTTCCGCTGCCTGGAACCGCACAGAAGGCATAGGCGTCGATGTGCATGTGCATCGAATCACGAATCTCTGGGGCTGGCATACTACGCGCACTCCCGAAGAGACACGGAGTGCCCTTGAATCCTGGCTACCGCGAGATCGTTGGCGAGAGATCAACTGGCTCCTTGTTGGCTTCGGTCAGAAGGTCTGCCTGCCGGTTGGTCGCCGCTGCGGAGACTGCAGCCTGGGAATACAGGGCCTCTGCCGTGCTGCTGACAGAAAGAAGGTTAACATAGGTCGCTCGATGCTCGAGGCTCGTCGTCTGGCCGAGAAGATTGAAGAGGACTTTGGAGCCTTCGAGGATGGTCTGGAAACTAAAAGCGCTCCAATTATCAAGCAGGAGAATTCTAAAGAGGTGATAGAGAAGCACGTTGTTGTGAAAGAGGAGGAAGATACATAGGACATTCTGGGGAGCTCATAATCTCGGCGCTTCCATTATATTGGAGTAGTTTAGTGGACCGTGTGTGTCTACTCAAACCAGCAGCAGTCTAGAATACAGCAGCTGTATATCACATTTACACATGCATAATACCATACAATAGTTTGAAAAAAAAATCAGGCTGATTCATCATGGTTATTTGATACTGAGGCTTTGGCAGAAACTAAACTGTCTCGAATAATGAAGAAATAGACAGAAACAGCAGACGTATGCACCAGGACGCCGATTGCTAAATAAAATATCCAAGGCCGCAACTTCGGAGGATAGACCCAAACAGAAATGAAATAGATAAAAAAGTAGCTCCTCTTTCAAGGTGAAAGCATATGTACCCGCTCAACCAGGTTGTCTAGATGCCATGCCAAAAGATATGTGCTACCATGCCATGTGCCAATTGGCTCGATGTATAAAGAACAGGCTGTGCAAGCCCAGAGTCGCGATTTGTGTGCTTTCACACGTGAGAAGTTCGTTGTAAATTGGTGTGCATAATCCGACAAGCATGTCAGAGTAAAGAAACCGATGATAGGATAGGTGAAACGGTTTGGAGTATGATGGAAAATTGTCTCTCGCCAGGCTGAACGAGGGACACTCTATAGATGACGAAAGTACCAGTGAAAGCATTGGCAATAGGCCAGAACGCTAGATGATGAATAGCAATGTAGAGGGCAAAAAAATGACCGAGGTAGACGGCCTTGTCACACACAGACGCGAAGTCATGTAGCCGATATTTTTGTTCTTTTCAAGCAGTAGGTCGAGGACAGGAGAAATCGACAAACGGCGGGTTCAAGATCGGAGGAATCGGAGGAAGATCAAACTATGAACTGCTCCCGATACTATCGTCGTCATAATTTTCATTAAACCCCCTTAATGACTTGGGTACGCTCGGACTCGAGTTGGGCAGCGTTACGCTCGCGCGATTGCTTCTTGCACTGAGAGTCCTGTCAGCAACTACGTGATCCCCGACTATGTCTGCCAAGCCGACAAGCCACCACTCTATGGCAGTAGATGGGATACTTACGTCTTCCAAGCCAGTGCACTTATGATCCTCCAGCAAGCGGTGCTTGCCGCAGAAGTGTCCACTGCAGAATCCACAGTCACCAACGATTCGTTGTGCGGCTTGGGGGCACTCCTTGAAAGTGCATCGGGTCTTCTTGGGGGCCATTTTGTGAGAAAGGATAGAAAAGTTCGATTTAAATGTGTGAATGAGGCTAGAGAAGAGGCAGAAGCAAGAAAGGCTGGTTTCTGTCTCTTGGGCCGAGAGGTGTTGGGATCGGAAGCGATTTAGGCAGGTCTAAATTGCGCACGCGAGAACCCGAAGGATGGAGGAGACAAGGGAAGCGGGATAAGGGTAAAAAAGAGGTTTTGTTGGGAGAGGAAAGGTCCGAGAGAGGATAGAGAGTTGTTGGGTGGATAGTCGAAGGGTTGAGGATGAAGGGAGGAGAGGAAGCACGAGATAACGGGGGTCCAGCGACGTTATTAAAGGGAAGCCGGTTTCGTTTGGGGAGACAAGTGGTGACTACTCCGTACTCCGTACGGATATGACTTTGACAAGGATCTAGTTCGGCAAGAGTGTGTCGTTAGCCTAACTAGGGGGTGAAAATTCCTTTTCCGGTAAGGGGGTGTTCATAAGTGGAGGGCTCCTCCCATTAAAGACTGTCCATCGATTAGTACTTGCAGTTTGTTATCCCAACGCACCTGCACCCGCACTTGCACCCCCCCTCCCTCCAGTCTCTTCCATTCTAGGCGATGGCGAGCGTTAGCGATTGGACCAGGAGCAACCCGGAACCATCGTGTGAGAGTACGGGGTACCTGTATCGAGAAAGCCTGGTACACGTAGCACCAGGCTTTGAACCATCCAAGAGGTATTTTAACTTCGCCAACAAAGTCGAAACTGCCAACTGTCAATGGACCCCGACCTAGAACCCACACCTTGGACACATTACTGTGTATTACCCTGTGCTTCGCATATTCCTAAGCATCACAAGCATTATTAATAGAGCAAATAGAGCAAATAGTGAACGGGCCCTACTCTGGTTTTGAAATTATTGTCAAATACGAATTTTACTCCATGAATTATCTACTCGAGATGGCCATGATCTCTTGTTTGACGAGGCACTGGATTATCCGTACGACTTAAAATACGACTCGCTCCTACTCCGTACTGAGAACCACAGTGGAGACCAGTACTCCCACTCTAATCTTGCTGCTTCATTCGGAGTATTTTGTCACCTAGTTATTACTCCAGTGTACAAAGTACTCCCACATTCAAGAACTACTACCCAGGTATTTTTGGTGGGCATGCTCATTTTAGATCGGGTTAAAATACATGGAATAACGCGCAATCCAAGGAGGGAGTTGACTCGAAATCATCATATAGTTCGTTGGCTATCTTTATTCACAGGGACTTGGTTCACCCGAAATATTGCATCGGAAATGTATTCGGACATTTTCCTATCATTACAAAGAAATCCGGGCCTGAATATAAAATACAGTGTGTAGATTTATTATGCCTTGGCCGCCAGCACGCTGAAACCACGTGAAGCCTTAGATTGGATACCGCCGCAGTGTGACTTCAGCACGGCCTTACTTAGAATGGACCTGTAAACCCCGTGCACTTCAAGGTGTATCAGAGACAAGCCATCCCCATAGCCAGTGCTTGCGTGCCCTTTTCGTGGCAAATCATTTCGCTGAGTATACTCCATACACAGGAGATGGTCAGCCTTTTCGCCTCATCATGTCGACGGCTTTCTTCTCCTTTCTACCCCATACTGTAGTTTTAGGATGGCGCTAGTTGTTAGCCGCCCAGTGGATGCAGCCAAGCGGCGATGTCGGTACGGAGTACTGGACCAGCTCGCAGACATACTCAGTACATTTTTTGGCCTTCATTGTCATACTCCGTAATGTGGGTTAATAATACGGAGTAGTGGGAGATGCAATCACTACTGCGAGGCATGACTGGTAAATGCGACCTTGCCAGCATACACAGGCGATATCAACCCCGGCCCGGTATCCGGCGTTTTAGTTCTCTCTCGCCTGCCGTATCCTGTCTCACTCGCCCTTTGATCACAGAGTGAGATAAGCATGATATATACCTTGATAAGCGCCACTCCCTTCTTCTGTCCCCCACAGCTGGTACGAAGGACCTCGCTGCTAGCGACAATTACTAGTGAGAACCCCCTCTTGTCGATGCCTGGATCGCCCAAGTCTTATCCTATACTCCGTAATACCAGTTGAGGCTGATTAGTACACCACTGAATCCATCCTGCGTGCTGGTGCCCCTGTTACCTACGTACTCCGTACAATTTGGGGCTTGTGGGTCCCCTGGTTTGGTTGTCTACGTACTCCGTATGGCGCCAACAAGTCGCTGGATTTCAACTGCTCCCGATTTGCTTCTCCGTTTATGCTGTATTAACTAAAATCTTCGGATAAGACCACGACTTGTTTCATCAGTTGGTTTAGGTTGTCGGATTCATGATTTTAGAGCTACCTGAGAACAGGTCAAGGTTGGACAGACAGGAATCGGGACTCTCTCTATAACTGGCGAAGACGGAATGAAGAGCAAAACAGACCATCCATACTACCTGTACAAGTTTCACCGCCGAGGTTAGCTGTATTAGTCTATACGAAAATACTTGTTTGCCCTCCTGACCAGCAACACTTGACATGGAGTATTAGTTTAGACAAGAGTCACAGTGGGGTCAGTCAAACTCCATGTTTCTTTTCCCTCGAGCCACAGTTTCACTTTACATTGCAATCACAACGCCACTGACAGCTGGAATTCACCATTTCTTGTGGCTGGTCGTATTATTCCCACCCCTTCCGACTCCCTAGGCTATTTTACTTGTACAGTACAGAGTAGATTTCTGGAACATGGACCATTTATCCAAAGCTTTCCCGTACAAGAAAGGCTACAAGTATAGATCAAGCTGTCTAACTGGGTTTGCCTTCTAATAGAAATATTTATTCACAACCTTCAAAGGGCTTTTTTTATTCCTTTTTTTGCGGCCTTGTGGACCTACAAGTAAGTGTACAATAGTAAATTGAAAATTCAAGGCTTTTACGCCACATTCCCCTCGCCACACTGTCTCCATCTCATTACGTGTGCAGCTGGGTGCCTATTCACTCTGTTATCAGACCCTTAATGATAAATGACCAACCAGATAATACTCCGTACGTGCTCAATATTTAGTATATTTCAAAAATAAATAGCCTGTAATAGATTTTTGATAGATTTTCAATCTTACCCTCTACTTTATAAAATTGTCCTCTTTAGATCTCTCTTTTTAAATTGCCCGTAATGAGTGAATTTGCAAGTGCTTTAATGTAGGACGGACTCACCGTGTTCAAAAGTCCAGCCCAGGCTGGCCTTGGGCCAGGTGCGTTGGGTTGGTATTGTTTCGGGGACCCCAGAGCCATTTTTGGTTTTCCTTTTCCCCCACTAGCAGCCCGGTTGGAGGAATTAGGGGGCTGTTGACTGGATCCTTGGTATTGGTAAGTATTACCTGTGGCACCAAACCACGGAGTATTACTCCGTACACCAAAGCTAATAATAATAATGGCTTCTCTCCTCAAGACCAACACAACAAAGGCAGCACAAGCAAGCGATTACTCCGTGTATTCAACAGTCTCTTCCCATAGACAAGTAATAGTCTGCTAGATATCAGCTTGAACTTTTTTTCCTGTTAAAAAAAATTTCAAGATACAAAATCTTCCTATTATACTTATACTATACTTATATATATCTATCAAGGCAGGCAGTTCAAACACCCCAAAGCTACAAACAACAGCCACCTAATAAGTATAAGCCTCAACATATCAGGAACCTACAAAGGATTAGTAGAAATGGAATCATCCGGTCTGCTTCTACCATGAGGAACAACCATCATCAGCCATCATCACTGTGGTCCACCTGTAAATTTGCACACGGACAATAAGTGTATGCTCACGAGGTCACACTGCCAACCCCCACCAGACTCCCCACCAAAGATGCCTACCGTACTCCGTATTTAATTGCCTAGTCGGTAAACAGCACAATTCGCCTCGCCGTACCCACGGACCAATCGTCTTCATTGACCGCAGGACGAGGGGTTGGGCTCATCGTTCGATGCACCACATCTGTCACCCCGCATTCTCGTTGGAGAGGGGGTGTAGCGTAAAGCAAAGGGCGGTGGTAAGGAGCTCTGAGCAGGCAATACTAATCGTTAGCAACAAGGCGACCTAGTCGGTAGGAAGGGGTTGTCATTGGGCAGTGGAAGAGGGGCTGGTGATTCGGTCGATATTGGCCACAGCGGTGAGTGTTGTGAGAGCGAAGCGGTGAGGCTTTTTGGCTAGTAAAAGAAGCACAGTTCTCTTTCTTCTCGATGTTAGATCTGCTCAATCCTGAATTCGTCCGCGTTGGCTGGTACTGGTTGGGAATAGCTGAGTGATGGTTAATATGAAGCCTGCACACTTTGAAATTACCAGGACCGCCCTGCTCCAGTATGACTGAATCCCAGGAGTGAGAGCTTGGTGGTGTTTGGTACGGTGACTAGATAGATCAACTTATCGTACGTTTTTTTGTGCTGATTCTAAAGGTTTTCTGCAGAAAGCAACTTGTAGCTGATGGGCTAGGTCATTGAGCCTAAAGAAGGTGTGTGTGCTTGGAAGATCAAGACAAATCTCAGTAACATTGGCTGACGAACGTCAAACCCAGACAGGACGTTTCGCATGAACAACTTTGAAAAGACCCCGGGCGATGGATGTTTGAATACTGCTTCAGGCTTCCTCTTGGGCGGTGAGAATGGTCCTGCCAGTCTACCTCGCACTGTTAGCATGGCGTCAAACCCAGGTAAATATCTGGATCACCACAGTTCATGAAGAGTACAACAAAGTTGTGAGGGGTGGGGAAATCTCCGGGCGGAGGCTGTGAAGAGGGGTTGAGAGAACCTTGCTGGCTTCAGAGCAATGATTAAAGCCAGGACACCTCCCTTGCATCCATCACAAGTCGACAGGCAATTGCAATGTCGCCCTTAGAAATACTGGCATTATACTGTGAATATCCATTAATATTTCATACTGATCCTAAACATGTCATCCACCGAAACCCGGCAGCACCTATCAAGCGCAAGTGTACACTCCGAAGAAGACATGCCTCTCGCCAATACCCAACTCCAGTCAACAAATCTTCCATGTCACTCGTCTATTTAACCCTTTTTTGGCCATCATCTCCTTCGGTCCGTTTTGTTGTTCCGACAGCCAGCGACGATGACCCCATTGAGCCCTAACACCACCTTCTCTCATTTCGGTCGTTATTTTCCCCCTATTTTTTTCTATTTTTGTTTACTCGCGCATGTTGACGACGGCACGGATGCAGTCGCCAGACTTCATGGTCTCGAATGCCTCGTTCATCTGCTCAAGCTTCATGCGGTGAGTGATGAACTCATCCACCTTAAGGTTGCCGTTCTGGTAGTCTGCAACAAGACTGGGGAGCTGCGAGCGGCCCTTGATACCGCCAAAAGCGCAACCCTTCCAAACACGGCCTGTGACAAGTTGGAAAGCTAAAAGTGGGTAGAAAAGCGTGTGTTAGCCAAAATTACTCTTCAAAAGTAGGGCGGTTCAGCCTCGCGAGGGAAAGAAAACTGCACTTACGTCGGGTAGCAATTTCCTGTCCAGCGGCGGCAACACCAATGATGATACTTTGGCCCCAGCCCTTGTGGCAGGCTTCGAGAGCAGCACGCATAACGGTAACATTGCCTGTACAGTCAAAGGTGTAGTCACAGCCACCGTCAGTCAACTCGACAAGCTTGTCGACCACAGACTGGCTGCCGAGCTGAGTAGGGTTCACGAAGTCGGTAGCGCCAAACTTGCGAGCCCATTCCTCCTTAGACGGGTTGACATCGACGACGATAATCTTGCCAGCCTTATTCTTCACAGCACCCTGGACCACAGAGAGACCGACACAACCGGCACCGAAGATAGCAACGTTGGAGCCCTCCTCAACGTTGGCAGTGACTGTCGCCGCACCGTAACCAGTGGTGATACCGCAGCCCAAAAGGCATGTCCGGTCCATTGGGGCATCTTGCTGGACAGCAACAACGGAAATGTCGGCGACGACAGTGTATTGGGAGAAGGTCGAGGTCCCCATAAAGTGAAGAAGATCCTGTCCCTTGCAACGGAAGCGAGAGGTGCCGTCAGGCATTACACCCTTGCCTTGGGTGGCGCGGATCTTGCCACAGAGGTTGGTCTTGCCAGACTTGCAGAACTTGCACTCTTTGCATTCGGGGGTGCTGTTGATAGAAATTGGTCAGTATGAAGACAATTTGAGATGGAGCGGATTAACTTGGATACGGAAGGAACAAGATGAGGGTCATGAAAGTGAGGCTCTTACTATAGGGCAACCACGTGGTCGCCAGGCTTGACGTTGGTGACACCCTCACCAACGGACTCGACGATACCGGCACCCTCGTGTCCGAGAACGACGGGGAAAGCGCCTTCGGGGTCCTTACCAGACAGAGTGTAGGCATCTAGGGGAGCAAGGTTAGTATAAGGACTGCACCATAAACTACGAGTTGGTCGGAAAAGGGGGGAGGCATAAAGGGCACCGTACCTGTGTGGCAAACACCAGTGTAGTAGATCTGGATGCGAACTTCGTGAGCGCGCGGGGGAAGGACTTCAATATCCTCGAGGCTGAGAGGCTTTCCTGCTTCCCAAGCAACGGCTGCCTTGCAGACAATAGTCTATAAAAGATCATAGCATTAGTCAATACTTCATCTGTAATAGGACACCACGGCCGTCGTATGAACTTTGCTGTGGTGGAATACGCCCATGGAATGCACCCTTACCTTTCCAACGGTATCAGCCATGGCGAATGATGTGAATTGGGTGATCGGAATCGTCTGTGGTAATAATCGGCAAAGTTATCTGGTACACCTTCGGATAGGTATCGATACAGGTATTGGCAATTGAGGGTATCTGATGTTGGATTTACAAGCTGACAATCTTTTAAGAAAAGAAAAGAGGAAGAAAGGAACGAGAGATGGAAGTAGGCGGGAAGGAGGAGAGTATGCTAACTGTTTATTAAATTTTAACCTAGCAGCGGGCGGAGGCGGGGGTAGCTTCAAAACGGCCTACGAAGCAGAAGAATTTCGAACCCCTCATTAATGATGTCGGCGGGGCCAAATGTGAGGAGAAGGGGGAAATGCAAAAGTGGGGTTAAGGACCTGCAAATCGCGACTCGAACTTCGGCAACTGGAGAAATCTCGCTGAGATTTCCGACCAATGTGGGTTCCTTCCGCATCTATGAGCACACTACTCCGTATTAGAGCGTCCCTGGGGCTTTGCGACGGAGAAAATCCACTGGTTGACGAGAACCCCAAGGTGGGCTCACAGTTGCTATCCGGTTGCTGTTGTGTGGATTGGTCGGCTTCGTGGGCTTCGTGGTTGGAGGTCGGCAGTTGAGGGGGGGAATTGGCATGTGGGCCAAAGCACAAGCGCACGCAAGCTTAAGGTTGGTTTTGCGGCGTGTAAGAGCAAAAGCAAAGCGTGAGAACACTGAAATGGTCAACTGAATTCAATAATACATTTTATTCCTGCCGCCTCATTCGGGGGAACGTGGAGGGAAACTCGGTTCTGAGACGCCTCTTGAGACTGGGATCACTTTGAACGACTTTAAGGGACGAGCTAGTAAGTATCTAGTTTACGCAGCAACATGGGCTATTAGGGGCTTGGCCCAGCTTCAAAAATCGAATAGGGAACCGAGTTTTCGCCGGCGACACCGCGATCTGTTGTTGCGAACCCGTTTCATGATTCAGGAAGGGTAGCACAGCCCTCTCGATTCACATGAGTTACCATGGCGAATTTCCATGGTTTAGCTGGCAGCCGTCATTGTCTATGACTCCTCTTGCTGGGTACGTACTCGGTTATCTAATAAGCTTTTACTGGTACTAGCTGGGCACCCTCCGAACATGCCGAGTTTCCCCAGTCCCGGGATTATGCCTCCAAGTGTGCTTGTGCTAGCCTAGATCATTCAGAGCCCTCATGAAAATACTTTAATATGTAATTAGAGGGACTTCAATTTATTTTACTAGTAATAAGGGTCTATGGAAAAAGCTGTACCGTACAGATCTGTACCCTGCCCCACAGGTACAGTTATTTACTATTAAAAAGGCCCAGGGAACGCGAAAAAACTGTACCCTGTACCCCTCTTGTGTACTTGCACAAACAAATAAATTGTTTCTCGACCAAATCGCATCCAAATATTATGATCCTACCTTCTAAAAATTTGCCAGGCTCTCCTTTATCTAATTGTTAGAAAACCAGATGGCTTGGGGTTGAATCAGGCTCTCTACAAAAGGACTGGAAGTTACACGCTATCTCTTATACACGCTGAACATAACAGCCTCAATAATATTAGGGACCTCAAACCTCAGCCATTTGGATTAGCGACATGATTTCTCATACAATATATAAAGGCTATGTGACTTAACTCTAGAAATGCAAGAATGGGCGTATGTTAATCAGTAAGTGCGGAAGACTATGCCTTATTGTTTATTGTCCAAATAACAGCTAATATATCCTGCGAACGATCTTATACACCTCCTTTCAGACTATCAAGTTTAAGCCGCTCTTGCCTCAGTGAGCGTGATCAAACAGTCATCATTCAGATGATAGGATTTCATCTGGCAGAGAACCCGCTGCTCACCGCGAGCAATCGGTGCGCCACACTCCACGCAAATAGGCAACCGGCCTCTCGCCCCAATTCGTTGGATTGAGAAACCAGATGGTTGTGTGCGAGTATTTTGCCGTACTTTTGATGAGAGGCTTCCTATCTTCATTCGAGGGGCGTCATTGTGCCCAGGGAATGCTGACAGACTGGGGAGTGACGAGTCTGAGGAGTCCGAATCAAGGTTGGAAATTTGGTCCAGAATATCATATCCAGAAGCATCTACAGAAGAGACAGTGCTCACATCACTGAGCCGCCACCAAGCCTGCCCAACACTGTAGCCTGCTGGATTGAAGTTCGGTGCCACTCACTTACACCGACGATTTTCCATGCCGTCATAGAAAAGCGCGCCAATTATGGCGGTCCCATTAAAATGAGAACCGCTGAAAAAGATTATGGCTGACAAGAAGTACTCACGGGTCCCCACACGAAGTATGCGAGGCAGAGATTAGGCTTTGTGCAGATTGTCGGCGACTTTTTTTTATTTTTTTATTAACAGTTTAGTTAGCCTCGCAGGGTCATACTCCGGCTGCCGCTATGTTGTGTTGGAGAACGCGAGCATCCTCCGAGATGGTGCCCGCGTCGGGAAGCATCCTCTTGTGATTGCCGATACCTGCGGCCTCAAGAAATCGTTTTATTCTCTCCTGGATCGTAAGATCACGATCGGGGATGTTAATTGCCGGCGAGGAAATGCTTTTTTCCCAGGTCCCAGGGCAGGTTTCAACAGCAGAACAGAATTGATCTGCTGACATATGCAATGTGAATATGTCTGATAAAACACTGATAAGAACCCGATGGACGCTGGCAAATTCATTCGAAACTCGATCCTTGAACTCCAGCCTCTCTCTCATCCACATCCACCGAGCTTTCGCGTATTCCTCCTCTCTGATAGCGTCTAGACATCTTAAAAAAAGAAGGTCGTCGGATCGAGGCAGTTGTATGACATGGAAATAGTCAAGAAAAAAAATAGCATCATCAGGCCCGTATCGAGAGGGCATGTATTCGTGGCATCCAAGTCATCGTAATTGAAGGACCACGGAAGCGCTTTTCTATGACGGCATGCAAAATCGTCGGTGTAAGTGGGTGGCACCGAACTTCAATCCAGCAGGCTACAGTGTTGGGCAGGCTTGGTGGCGGCTCAGTGATGTTACGGCCAGAAATCAGGCCGCCCCAGAACAAGGAATCAGGTTATCCCAGAACTACCAATAGAAATGCCAGAAGACCTCAAGAGTGGGTCAGCATGAGGAAAAGGACAGGATCAACCAATCAGCATCAAGACACTAGGGATCATGACGACTAGTATTAATGACCAGCGGTCTAATCTGATCCGGATCAGTAGATTCACTAATGGTCAGGATCAGAATGAATTGCTGGTGATCCGGATCAGATTGGACCGCTGGTGATCCAGATCAGAATGGATAGTTGGTGATCCCGATAAGAGCGATCGCTCACGACGCTCGCGATTCAAATCAGAGCGACTCTCAGCGATCCAAGGAATTTCATATGCTTTCGGAACGAAAGTGTGTTTTGTTGGTCCTAAAAACTAACTTCGCCACGACGAATTAAGAAATTCTTAAAGTCACGTGCACTTTTTCTGAGGAGCTTGTTTGCCGATATTTAGCCGTCGACTTGTTTTTACAATTGACATTCCACTCAACTGACAGGTGTCTGCGTACCAAACAAATAACAGTGGGTCGCGATTGATCCCCCCAGCCGCTGGTCGGAAAAGGATCGAGAACTCATAGGCCTTGTCCAATAGAATAACGTCATTTGCCACATCCACTAAATACCTAGAGTAGTTTAGTTTCATGAAAAGCTGTACAGACCGTCGAGTGTAATCAGCCACCAGCCACCGACGACCTTAGCCACATGGCTCTGCATTGCTTCGCCGCAAAGTTACTGTCGAGCAACTGTAGACGGCTTGAGATAAGGTTGCGCTGCTGCTGTTTTGTACCAGAGCCTTCCTCGTATATTCTGTTTACTTCTACTATTACGGCTGGTCTCCATTGATTGCCCGGCCTGGTCGATCGGTGCCGCCTCTTCGGCGATGGCGGTGAAGCCGAGTTCGCTTCTGCCAAGTTACGCTTCCTCTGTGCGAACTCATCGACCTTGCGAGATATCAACATTTGAATGCTCTCGGTCGAGGACGTTGCATCACCCAAATTCTCTACACGTTCGTGTATTTCTTTGCTGATCTTCTCGGCTTCTTCACGTATATCTGCCGATATGACCTCATGCCTGGCTGGAAAAAGCCCCAGTACCGGGGTACTGGCGCTGTCTACAAATATGACTTCAGCTAGCTAACGATTGCTCCACAACCTCAATATCTGATTACTTACTTGACGAAGCCATCTCTCCCCTGTTCGGCCGGAGTCATGCGAACAAAGATGGTTTTGATGACGAGGATGGAGGACGAAGTCACGGCGACATCGAAGGAACAGAGAAACATATATGGGGAGGTGCGCACCCTGGAACAGAAGGGTTTTAGGAGGCAACGAGCAGTTTGAATTTAAACTATCACAGCAACCCCCCCTCCCCGTACCAGTAAGACCTTGATAGTGAGCAAGAAGTTAGATTTCGCAGCGAGATACTTACAACTCGCCATTCAGTAGAACGCTCTTCAGTAGTCAACTCACACGTACTGAATCAAAAGAACACCTGCATACAATTCACTGGACCCCCTTTGCGCCAAAAACCCCAACAGCCTTGTTGCCCATTCCGTCTATGAAATGGCGTCCCCTACGGCTGATCAAACGCAGCTTCTGCCAGGCATTACAACGCCTCTTACCGAAGATAAAGGATTCCCGGCCTCGCAGTGGCCGGGTTCGCCGACGACACGAATCTCACAACGGTTGGGCATCCTTACGGCAACAGCCGCACACTCGAAGCCCCCTGGCAGGTCTGTGAACAATGGGTCTTGTGGGCGGGCATGACCTTCGCTCCGCAAAAGAGCGAACTCGTGCACTTCGAGCGAAAGAGGGTCCTCCCAGCAGACCGTCACACTTGGCAACACCATCGAACCCAGCAAGGAGACACGCTTTCTCGGAGTGTGGCTCACGCCACGGCTCAGCTGGATCGGACACGTCAAACGAATCAAGGAAAAGCTGGCCACCCAGTCCCTGGCAATTAAACTCCCCCCACTGCGAATGCGGTGAGGGGCGGCAGACGGCGGCGCACATCTTTGTCGAATGCACGAACCTGGAAACCGAACGACAGCAACTCGAACGACGCATCGGATACCCACTTCTGGGGGCGGCCGATCTGAAGTACGCGCTTACGGGCAAGGCAGCAGTGGCCAGTGCGAGATGGCTAGGGGCGTTGGGGATCCTCCCCCAGGATCAACTGGCGGAGCGGATCGCGGGCCAAGGACGGCGGCCGGTGGGCACGGAATAGGGGGAAAAGGAAAAAAAAATTATACTACAAAAAAAACATCATCACATGGGGAGCACATTGGGGACGGCATAGGAGGATGCGCGAGGCGTTGCATCGTGTGCAGACACGATGATAACCCATAGGAAACAAAAGATTTCAATTCATAGGGGCAAGGTTTTGTCACCCAGGAGGTTTTTTCCTTCCCGCTTAACGAGGATGGACTAGATAACCGTAAACGGTTAGAATAGTGTATATGTAAATTGATTGATTGATTGATTCCTGGTTCTCAGTTAGCACGGTCACTTTGCGAAAGCAATTTGTACTTTGAATCAATTACGGGGTCTATGGAGGTGGCCCTATCGAGTACGAGATACCGAGTGATTCTGCGGAGTGTGCCAGCAAGCTGGGCCCAGGATCCCTAGAGCTCTCAGGGGAACTGTGATTGTGTTTGGCCCCTGGGACCTGGAGGGCTTGGATTTCTTGACCTCTGGACACCCCTGCCTCGAACGGATCCCGATAGGACGGCCTTGCTTCAGCACGAAGCTGCCCCGAAAACAGGGTTCCTCCGCGTTGTCGAATAATTAATAATTGGGAAGTGGATGTTCGACTTCAAGACCCTCCTCCTTCAACACCTTCCGCAACATGGCCAGTCTAGTCAGGCAAGTACGTCGGAAATAATACGAGGTCTTGGTAGCAAACCTATTGTCGTCCAAGACGACCTCAGTTCTGCTGTGGATGGCCGGCCACCGTCGGTTGATAACTTTTCACAGCTACTATTGAGCACGGAAGCAGGTCCCTATGCCACACTGAGCCACCTGCTGTGCCACTAAATACAGTGGGTACACACTCCCAAGAGAAGATATTAGGGGAGGAACATCATTTTTCTTTTCTTTTCTTTCATTGTACAATAGATGATCATCAACCTCTTTCGACAATCTTTAATATACCACTTTTTGCCATTCTAACTGATTTCCCCCCCTCTCGCCTCTTGATCTTCCTTCTATTCATCTCATGGCCTCTAGGCTCTCCCATTGAAGCGATTCTTGGAGTGTATCGTCCCGCCATGTTAGGGAGGCACTTTGGTAGGAATGCCGATGCGAAGTCTGGTCGCCATCTGATGGGTAGAAGGAGGCAAGTTGGCAGAGGTCAGAAAGTGAGGCCTAGTATCTTTCCCCCAAAGGAAGTGAGCTTGTCATCCCTACGGGATGACAGCTCCCTTCCTTGAACCTTTCACCATGACAGTCACCAAGCTGCAAGCCGAGGTGGTTTGGTGCTGTGTTGAGGAGACTGGCAGTGTGATGCGATGTATTTCTGCTCCAGCTCACTATGACGTTGCAAGCGCCTAGCATTTCTTTACTAAACTTTTCAAAATCCGCCTGTGTTTAAGGCGTTCTGGCCACCCACTTTCACTTAGATCGAATTGAGAACGTATTGAGAACGTAGAGTACCAGTTCCGAAAGCCCTTTTGCTGCGAGCTCCCGAAAGCCTAAGTGTGGAGTACAACAAGCTCGCGCTCCCTTGTTTGGTTCTAGTCCGGCACAATAAATGGGGAGTAAACGGGTGGTGTTTTTTTATTAGTTTCTCGACCAGGCGTATCAGACGCCCCACTCCTGTCGCTGTAAACTAATTGTTTTTCATTCTACGTCTATTTGCACCGCCGGCGGTGCATGCATACGATGAGGGGAATCTGTCGACCATAGATGTCGTCCATCGTCGCTTTGATGCAGCTGCAAACATCGAAGGCGGGCTCGTTGGGCAACATACGGGTGTTTAGTATCCAGCGGCGCAGAGACTCTGCCGCGTGTGCCTTTGTTTACCTGCGAGTCTCGGCTGACTAGGCTGATGTTAGCCACTATTCCAAAGGCCTCGCCCTTGCGACCCATAAGGCATGCGTCGAATGGTGATGGGTGCATGCCTAGACGATCGACATCGTGTTCCGTGTAGGTCGCAAACCAATGATTGCCTGCCTCTGGCACGCCGTATAACGGCTTCACGATGCAGATGATAACATCGTCGGGCAGGGCTCTCTGTATGTAAGCACCAAGTCGTTGATGCAGGGGCGCGACACACGAGGACCGTTGCGCATCCGATTCGCCTCCTGCGTATGCCTCTCTGCCTTCAATTTTTCCAGCTCTCTCATCGCGGCTCGTATGGCGCCGGCGCGGCGGGTGACTGTAACGGCCGGAGCGGAGGCGCATGCCCTCCACGGCGCACGGACCCATATGCCGCTGAGGCGGTGCCGTCGCATCCCGACACCACGTGAGCTTTTGATGCCTATCAGGGGTGGGTGTGCCCTCATAGACTCTCTCCTGGGCGGGCGTGCCTCCATAGATGTTGGCCTCAAAGGGAAAAATTGCGGTGGTGGAGGTCTCAAAAGGGGAAAAGATTTGTGTTCGTAGCCTTGCTGTTCAGCTTCCTCAAGGGGAGAGAAATCCTCGCACAAGCTTTCCGAGATGGGAATAAATGAAAGGGACATTGTTGATTGATAAACTGTCTGACTGTCTGTGCACTGTTGTTGTTGATGATGGCGTCAAAGAGTTCAGAGAGCCCTATGCACTGCCGTAAGAGAGGCTCCTTGGGGGGTCAAGTCAAGCTTCCCCCCGCCTTTTTTCCTCGTTGTTCCTTTGGAGAGTTACCCTGCCGGACCGATTATGAAGTATGTGTCTGGTTGTGTATAAAACCCGTCTCGGAATCAAATTGATATCGCGAATTATCAATTATCGCTTTGATGATAATTTTTTTTTCCAATTTACCCCCCCCCCCCCCCCTCTCCCCCTTCTCTCTTTCCCTGTTGATTGCATTGCCAATTCGCCACAAGAAGACGCCACTCTTAAACTCTTGTCTCGGTTGCATTGACGATTGGGGGTCGTTGGGGCATTTGCGGGGTAATTGGACCCAGCGGCTTTCCCGTACCCGGAGTACGCCTACCACGGGAATTGACCACCCAAAAAGACAGGCCTAGAAACCTAGGTTTCGAAATTTCCAATCGACTATTTCCTCACAATTTATAAGACAAGAAGGGCATTCCTCTTCTCATAAAATTTCAACGCAGAAACCGAAACCCGAGTTCTCCTCCAGGTTCGGCAATCGGCATAACACCATGACTCCCATTGTAAGGGTTGCGCCCAATGTATGTTGTCTCAATTCTCAATTCAATCCTCTCACAGCTTCACATGACTCCCTCCCAGCCCCATGAACAGACCGCAGAGCATTAACATTTCTCCTAGGCGGCAAAACGGGCAACCAGCCTCCTGACAGCCATCCAATTCACCCACCCCCCGTCCTGCCCCTGCCATTCGAATCCGCAACACCACCACCACCAGGAGAACCGCGCCGCCCTCGGCAGCATACTAAACGCCGTGCCGCGCCGCCATGCCACCATCGCATCGGACCCAGCCCGCAACTCGCGCGAGTACGCGTTTGAGATGGCGGCCTCGTCGATCCGGTTCGGGCCCGGCGTCACGCAGGAGGTCGGCATGGACTTGCAGAACCTGCATGCGCGGAATGTTGCTGTCGTGACGGACAAGACCATTGATGGTTTGTTCCCCATGCAGCAGGTGCGGGAGAGCTTGGACCGTGCGGGCATCAAGTTTGATGTGTATAACGATGTTAGAGTCGAGCCCAAGGACAGCTCGTGAGTGGCTTTTTTTTTTCTTTTTTTTTTTTCGCTTCCTTCGTTTTTCACTGGCAATTTCCTGTTTCAATGAGAATTCTAACTCTCTCAGTGTCAAACACGCAATCGAATGGTCCAAGAAGCGCAAACCAGACGCCTTCCTCGCCGTCGGAGGCGGCTCCGTCATAGACACTGCCAAACTAATGAACCTCTACACATGCTACCCCGACGCCCCCTTCCTTGACTTCGTCAACGCGCCCCTAGGTGCCGGTCGCCCCGTAGACAAGCCCCTAAAGCCCCTCATCGCCGTCCCCACGACGGCCGGCACAGGAAGCGAGACGACCGGCACCGCAATCTTCGACCTCGTCGAAAAGCGCGCGAAAACCGGCGTCGCCCACCGAAACCTCAAGCCCACCCTCGGAATCTGCGATCCGCTCAACACCCGCTCCATGCCCCCCGCGGTAATGGCCTCTTCCGGCCTCGACGTCCTCTGCCACGCCCTCGAATCCTGGACCGCGATTCCCTACACGCAACGCACGCCGCGGCCCGAAAACCCAATCAACAGGCCGGCGTACCAAGGCGCGAACCCAATCTCAGACGTCTTCTCCCTCCATGCTCTGCGCGCAACGGCAAAGTACCTCCCCCGCGCCGTCCACGACCCAACCGACTTCGAAGCCCAATCCGAAATGCTCCTCGCCGCCACCCTCGCGGGCGTAGGTTTCGGAAACGCCGGCGTGCATCTCTGCCACGGCATGTCGTACCCCGTCTCCGGCCAAAACAGAGAGTACCACCACGCCGGCTACCAAGTTCCCCACGCCATCATCCCCCACGGCGTATCCGTAGCCGTGCACGCCCCCGCCGTCTTCCGCTTCACGGGGCCTTCGAACCCCGAGCGCCACCTGGAGGCGGCTGCTGCTTTTGGCGTCGACGTGTCGCAGGTGCCCCGCGAGAGCGCGGGCGAAGTCCTCGCTGCCGCATTGACCGAGTTCCTGGCTAAGCTTGGTGATCAGCCCATGGGTCTCAAGGACCTTGGTTTCTCGCGTGGCGATATTGACGCCCTCGTTGACGGCACTGTTCCGCAGAAGAGAGTGTTGAAGCTGGCTCCTGGGATGGAGGATGATGTTGAGCGCGAGAGAGAGCAGCTGGCGAGGCTGTTTGAAGATGCTATGGAACATAAATAAATATCATTATCATTTTATTCAGGGCAATGCTTATGCTGGTTTTTTTTTTTTTACTTTTTTTTTGGTTGGTGTTGAGGTTGGTGGGCGAGTGGTGAGTGAAGTTGTTGTGATTGTGCGAGTATTTGTGAGACCGACTCAGCCGGTGTGCATGCATCAATTACTATGGAGATAGTAATATTACAACCCAAAAGCAAAAGGTTTTTTAAAAACACGAGAACGATGCGATGAGTATAACAAGCCATGACATAGTTTCGATATCCTTTGTCCTGAGAGACAAACTTACACAAGACCGAGGCTCATGGCAATGGCAACACCAATCTGTTCATGTCGCCTCATTTGAAGGGCTCATGATAATCTGATAACACTTTCATTGGCCTCCATATCAGTGCCAACGTGGTCTCTTCCCAACCGAACCCTACTGGCTGGTCTGGTGGTCCGGTGGTCCGGTCTTCCTCCTTGTTCGCTACACGTAATATGTACAGGTACGGGGACCCCTGACTGGATTTCATCCTTCATGCACGAGACGGAATCTCGTAATGGTCCGTCGAACATACGGAGTGGTCATTGTGGCTGCGTGATTGGAGAGAACCTTTTGAGACATTGCCTGCAGTAGCACAAGCCAAGCAAGCATAGCCGGACAGGTGCACCAATATTATCCTTGTTAGTGGTGCGCCACTGTCAGCTAAGCCCATCGAAACAAAATAGACCTAATCACCCGGAAAGCGGCTGTCACGCTGTCTTGAGACATTGTTCCAGCACTCCAGCACGTCCCATGTCTGTTCAAGCTCCGTTGAAGAGGGATAGGACCTCCGACTTGGTGCAGTTTCCCCGTCCCATGCTGCCGGGCCTGCTGTGAGAGTACTCCGTAGCTAAGATGGAAATATGAAACCCTCCAATGCACCCACCTACTTCATCTTCGACCTCTCTTTCTCTTCCCATTCTTTCTCTTCCTTCGGTTTTTCTGTTCTCGCCTCGGCTTGTCCCACTCATTTGACAGGCAACCCAAGTTCAGCGCACCACAGCTCTCTCTACCTTGTCGGTGCAACCCTACCACTCATTACTCTCCATTTCTTTTCTTCAAACGATCATCCAACGGAACTATGAAGCTCGGCTCCATCTCGGTTGTCGCTTTGCTTGGAAGCTTTGCCGGCGCCGCTACTGCCAGCAAACCTGAGAGCGGAAGATGCCACTGCCTTCCCGAAGATCCTTGCTGGCCACGCGAACGCGAGTGGAAGCTCTTGAATGATACTGTCCACGGCCATCTTTTCAAGATTACCCCGATTGGTGCTGTCTGTCATGACCCGACGTATGACGAAGCCAAGTGCAAGGAGCTCAAAGCAAATTGGCACGATGTCAAGATCCAGTAAGCTCTCAACATGAACCTCATCCTCCCGCCTTCCTTTCCATTGAAAGTCTTCCCAAAACAATGTATTCTCTCGTCCGTGTTCCCAGCAGACACGTGATGGGTCCGGCTTCCAAGCGCGTTGAGATGGCATGTGTCAAAATTTGCCATGTCTCTTACATGTCTCACACCGGAAAAGGGATACTTGTACGAAAAGGCGTGTATACGTGTACCCTGAATCGTCCCGCTCCCCATGAACTCTATTAGCGGACGCATCCTTACCCACTCTTCTAGTTACGAGGATAAGGCTTCTCTCATGACCCAATACCCCACGGGCCAGTCGTGCGACCCCTTCACCGACCGCACCATTCCCTGTACCCAGGGTAACTACAACGCCTACACCGTGGACGCCGAGGAGGTTTCGGATATCCTTGCTGCCATTGACTTCGCCCAGGCCAACAACATTCGCTTCATCATCCGCAATACCGGCCACGATTTCTGGGGCCGTTCTATCGGCTATGGCGGCCTCGCCGTACGCATGGCCAACTTTAAGAAGACCGAGCTACTCAACTGGAACGACGCCAACTACACTGGCCCTGCCCTCCGAATGGGTGCTGGTGTCATGGGAATGGAGGCCCAAACATTCCTTCAGCCCCTCGGCTACGTAATGGTCGCTGGCTACTGCGCTACCGTCGGGCCGGCCGGCGGCTACGTTCAAGGCGGAGGCCACAGCCCATTGAGCAGCCTGTACGGCCTAGCGGTCGACCAGACCCTCGAGTTCGAAGTCATCACCGCCGAAGGAAAGCTCGTAAAAGCTTCGCGAACGGAAAACCCCGACCTATTCTTCGCCCTCAACGGCGGCGGAGCCGGAACATGGGGTGTTATTGTGTCAATGACTATTCGCGTATACCCCGATGCCCACTTTGGCGCGGCGACCATGTTCATCGATCCGACAAGCATCGCTCCGGACACTTTCTGGGCCATGGTTGACAAGTTCTACTCGCTTCTACCCACCTTCACTCAGCAGGGTGCTTATGTGACATATGCCTTTGGTATGTTGCATGCCTTCCTACCCCTGTAACCCGCCCATCTTTCAGGCAATTGGAAGTTGTCAACCCGTTTTGTTCACCTGTAAATTGCTGCCAGGTCCGAGCCATTTCGGTCTCTTCCCCTTCTCGGCGTATAACAAGACGGGCGAAGAAGTCGAGGAAATGATGAAGCCCTTGCTCGACTACCTTAAGGAGAACGACATTCCCAACTTTACCCAATTCGACGACTCGGCTTCGTATGTTGAGCACGCCACCAAGAACTTTGCCACATCTCAACCGACAAAGGAGTGGGCAACAGGCGGCCGTCTCATTCCCCGTCGTGTACTTCTCGACGATGAACGCCGTGCCAAACTTGTCAGTGTAATACGAAAAATCATCAGCACCGGAGCTGCGACGTCGGCGACTACAATGAACCCACAGGACCGCACTGGAAACTTGGTTTCAGCGCATCCCGCATGGCGCTCCGCCGACTCGCTCATCATTGTCAACTGGCCGTGGGAGATGGGCAAAGCCGAACTCATGCAAGAAAAGGTTGATCTCCTCGCCAGCCTCTCGCCACTTCTCATCGAGGCCGTTCCTGAGTCGGGCTCGTATAGCAACGAAGCCGACATCTTCTTGGAAAACTGGCAACACGAAATGTACGGCGAGAACTGGGACCGCCTGCTTAGCATCAAGGACAAGTGGGATCCCGAAACCTTTTTCTACTCGGCCCATACTCCGGGTGCCGACTTATGGTCCATCCGCAAGTCGGGGCGCATGTGCCGCCGTCCAGCCACCTGCAAGCCGCGCACACGGGAATTGCTCAGAGGACCCGGAACTGGCCTCACGGTTGGCTATTAGAGCGCCAAGTTACGCTCAGCTTCGGATGTTGGAACGTTTTGATGAAGTCTTATATAGGTTCGCTGTATGCTACCATGTTTGATAAAGACCTAGAAGATTCTCGGATTCTCGTATTGTATAGAATTAATATATGCGTATGGACCTTAATCGGGTTATTTTTGAGGGCATCTCTCTGTTTCCTCCGATGGGCAGGCACGGGGTTTCCAGGCGTGCCTTCCACTGGTGAAATAGAAAAAAAAAAGACGAGCCTTGCGCGCCTGCTTCTGCCTGTCGCCCTGCTGCCTAGTTTCTCTCCTTATTTTTACACCGCCCCCTTCTACGCAAAAATAAATTCTTGCTCCTCCATTCGGTTGAATTTCATCTACGTCCCCCAAGTTCATCTTCTCTCGAAATTGAAAAGACGATAAATCACCCCATCACCTCATCTTGTCCAGCCAGCGCTAACACACCCAAGTTCGACCTGAAGACCACTTCGGCGCCAGGTGAGAAGGAGGCCTCGAAGTATACATAAAAGAAAGAGAAACTGATTGTATTATATAGCGTTTTCGAGATTTATATCAAGGATGAGCTGTAACGCCAGGAAGTTGCTGTCCATGTCAATCTTTGCTCCAAACTCCTGACCATCATACCGCCAAACCATATGCAAAATAACAGACCTTGAAGATGCTCCGTTCCCCGAATATCCCAATACCCTGACGAGGAATACAATTCGTTACACGACGTTAAAATTCATGCTATGCGGGAGAAGCAACCATTTGCTTCGAGACATATGCTTGACCGTCTCCCATAACCCTGGTCTGTCCGTGTCTCCAGACACATGTTGGCAATCTCCTGGTAATTGTCAAGAGAAAGTGATGAGAAGATAGAAAGTGATAGAAAGAGGAATAAAACAAGAAGAAAGAAGGAAAAGAAATAAGTGAGAGGAGAAGGAAGGGAAGAAAAACATCATTAATTCGTGGCTGAGGTGACTGATACAGTGGCTTTCTTGGCCGTGATTTGGACTCTACAACAACTGTCAGTATGTCTTCACTCCCTTAGCAACAGTATATGAAATGATCATCTCACTTAGCTGAAGCCCTAAGAACCTGAAATTTGGGTTGGCCATCGTCGTGGATGACAATCTTGTCCAGACGCGGAAAGACTCCGTGTTCATAATTCTCCCTGTCTTTCATCTTGCGCGCAAGTCTCGCCAATTGTCGTTTGAGACTATCCATTTGGCTCTCACGAATGCATACTAGATACTTGTCGTCGCCAGTACCCTTCTCGGCAGAGAAGCCGAAAAACGAGGCCTTGGTGGCAAATCGGCGGATCAGCATGTACACCATCCTGAAGGCGGCGCAGAGCTCGGACTCGAATTCTGGAAGTTGCCCCTTGATGGCTGGCAAGATGTCGCTTTCTCCCGCGGCGTCCCGGATCTCTTCCAAGAAACTGTTCATGAGTTCGATGGCGTGTGGCTTGATGTCCTCGGGCGGCTGCAGCATGGCTGTGGTGTTGAAGACTTCGGCCTTCCATTTGAAAAAGAATTTGGCCTGCCATAATTCTTTCTCGGCTAACAAGTCCACAATGATCGAGTTAGAACATGGATGTCTCTCTGTCTCTATGACACACGGGCGAGCGCGCTCTCACTTACGTTGGGCAGGCGTGCCATATGCCCACTCGGAAATGGTGGTAATCATATCGGCGTTGTACTGCGGGAAGTGCCACGGCTCGCCCTGACGCGACGATGGTCTCGGTGATGCCCCTTTGGGAGAGCTCCAGATGGGTTCATTGAGTCGGTGGGCCATACGAAGCATTTGCATAAACAGGCGTCTGGCGAAAATGACCTCGAGCACTTCGTCCTCGATAATGCGCTTCGGTCCGCCAACCGTCGATAATTTCTTTGTTATCTTCTCCATAATCTGGGGAAGATTTGCAACTAGAAACTCGGCGCATTCGTGACACTTCTCTCGGGCTGCGTGGAGGTCGATTTTCGACTCGGATTCAAATTCGGGATCCGGAGGTCCCCGAAGGAAATCGTCCAACGTGTTTCGAAGCTCTTCCATGGCGTCCTGGGCTGATTGCAGTTCCTCCTTGGTATGGCTTAGGTAGGTTGACGATTCGTTGGCTTCGCTCTTGACTTGGTCGAGCTCATTGTGGAGGCGGAGCTTGGCTTGCTTGACATCCTCGAGCTGGTCAAATTCAATTTTAGCCCCCGGGCAACTCTCTCCCATTTCTTTTGCGAATGTGGAACAAAACACTAGAATATTGGAATGTTGGGGAGGGGTGGACGAACCTCGTCTCCCATCTCGCGAATAGTATCTTCAGACTTATCCAGCTGGGACTGAAGACGGTTTGCATACGTCTGCCAGGCCGAGTCGGATTTTTCCTTGTCGCTCAAGACGGCACTGAGTTGATACTGGGTATCGCACAATTCCCGTGTGGCGTTTTCGAGCTGCACTTGCAGTTCGTCGAGCTTCCTCCTCCAGGATGCCTCCATCTCTTGGTGACGGGAGAGTTGGTTTTGGAGCTCGCCCATCTCCATCTTCTTCTTGCCATATTTCTCCTCGAGCCTTCTCTTCTCCCTTTCGTAGGAACCTAGGCGCTCCTCGAACCGGCCCAACCTCGCCTCGACTTTGTAGCGTTGGTCCATTTCACGATCTCGTTCGTAGCGCAAGTCCGAGGCCTGTCGGACGTGTTCGCCGACGAGCCGGGTGCCGGCTTCGAGGACAACACCGAGTGCACCATACGAATCTCGGTCGTCGAGGAAGACGGGAATGTTGGCCACGTCCCGCATTCTGGGCGAGCACATTCGGTGGTCTCCTTGGCCGCCAGAGGACCGAGAAAAGCCACTCATGACGGATTCGGGTCCGTTGAAGGAATACTCGCCATCTTGGTCATAACTTTCCCGGCGTCTTGGAATCACATTCTCTATGCCCGCCTGTGACGATTGGGGCGACTGCCGATGGCCCGGCTTATGATCGTAAACGCTTCCGCTGCGGCGACGGTGAGATCGCTCACTCCTCGGCGAGCTGCCAAGCCCATGGCCTTCGAACCGTTCGTAGTCATCTCGTTGAGTTGGTGCGATTGGTACGGCAGGAGGGGCTTCAAAGGCGGCGGTTGCCATCCTGTGGTCTCGAGATTGGGAGATGTCCTTTGAAATTCCTTTTTTTTTTCTTTTTTTTTACCCCAAGGAAATACTTCTTCTGCTCCCTCTTACGTCTGTTCTATTTCTTTCTCTTTTACAAATTTAATTCTCCCCCTCTCGGTGTGGAGATTGCAGAGGCAAGGAAAAGGAAAGAGAAGAAAAGAGGTCTGGGATTGGGTTCCTTTTTTTCGGGAGGGGTAAGCATACAAGTATGTACGTGTACGAGCTGGGGCTGGCCCATTTGGGATTCCAACAAGCAAGAAGCAAGCTACTAGTTTATTACTATCCGTACTTGTACATACATTGTGCATCTATCCGTATCGTATGGGACCAGTGCCTTTTTTGGATTATCTGGCGACCCATCCGACGTGGCCTAATCGTGTGTCTGGTCACGCTTACGCTTACTGGTCACATTCTCCTCATCTCCTCAGTCTCCTGTTACTTGTACTCCTGTTACTCCTGTTACGGGCATCTGTGGGAGGGGGGCCCAACCTGGGGAGGGTCGATCTTGTGCATCCCCGCCCACGACTCGAGGTACGGGAGTACATACAAGTTCACCCCTCTTAGGGGGGGGAGTTACGGCATCCCATGACCTCTGACCTGGGCTCGGCATCCTCCTCTCGACCTAATGTCAGCGGATTGATAGCGATGGGGCGACGAAAACGTGCAGACATCTCACTGGTCGTTGGACGTGGGGGGCTTGCGATGGGGTTGAGAAGTTACTCCGTACCGATTGAAGCGAGAGCCTGGTCTGTGCAGGCTGTCTTTTCTTTTTGGCGACGCCAATTGGACCTACCTGCAGTTGGGGGGGGTGGTCCGGGTAGGTGTCTAAACTATTTTCCCTGCTTGGCGACAGTAAACTAGTGAGAGCTGTTTGACCTCACTTTTCCAGCAAGGCGGGGGTCCTGCATGGGTGCATGGGTGCACGGAGTATGATTGCATATCAGCGAATTGGCTTTGAGCAGTGGAGGTGTGGACGTATCGGTCGCACCGGCATCGGGCAGCTTGGACAACTGACCTGGCTATTACCATCAGCTTTGAACCCAGTCGGGCCCCTCCCCCTCTTTCTCGCCGCCCTGTCGTTGGCCAGCCCCCCCCTCTTATTACTCCGTACAAGTATGGCAGGGCCAGGCCATGAATTGAAAAAGGACACGAGGTGTCACACCAATCGTGAGCTGGACGCCTATAAAGTGGCAGGCTCGCGTTCCTCCTTAACGCAATTGAACGTGGCCTTTTCTTTCTTGTCTTCCCACCGCCTAATGCTTTATGACTTTGTGGCACGCTGATTGGGCTGTCTTGACCAGCGTTCGTCCACGTGGAGTCGATTACTTGAATTCGTCGCCTCGAAAGATGAAGCGCACTTCCCGCAGAGCCCCCCCACCTTCAGGGGATAAAGGGGAAAAGAGGGGAGGAGAATGGCAGTCTTTACCCCTTTGAAACTGGCTCGGATAGTGGAGAGACACAGATTAAAACGAGGGTCGGGTACGGGCGGACCATGAGAGTAGTTTAGAGTACATAGTAGTTTAATACAGAGCATGCGCATGTCGCATGACCAACCACAGACAGCATACTCCATACTCCGTACACGGGCCCCCTCCATACACGTACTCCGTCAGCTGCTGAGTGAAGGCGAGGCCAAAAGTATCTGAACACTTTGGGCGGACACGAGAAATCATGCAAATAAATACCCAGCACCAAACGAAGACATTTCGAAGATTGGGCCTGGAACCTGCAACTTCTCGGATCAGATGAGTCTGACGAGTCCGGGCCGGACGATCTCTCCCAGTCTATTCTTCAACAGTTCAGCGGGTGGGATGGTGATAGCTGATATTGCCAAAAAAAACTAGATCCTGTTCCTGTCATCGTCCAAACAAGGATGCGTGGTTCTTGTAGTAAAAGCCACATGCAATGTGTCTTGCACGAATCATTGGCCAAGTGAGTTGCCAACAGCTCTATTATACTTGTAGATTAAAGTGTCCACGGTATACATGGATCGAATGCTGAATCGTTTTCCAGACAAATTGTCTTGGGACGAACAAACGAAAGGAGTAGCTAGGTGACCGCCTATTTGAATTCGTTTGTGCTTTTACAATGGCCGTGGAAGCTGAAGTTGCAAGCTACGCATCATACACGTTATCCTCATCTAAACCCAAGAGTTCCCTCCATCCAAAAAGTTCGATGTCGCCGTTATCAGCTCGCTTGTTCTAGCGCTTCTGAATCACTTCCAATAATGATAGCATAGCGAGCTGGAGAATCTCCATTGCAACTGTCGTCCCGTATACGCTATCCGCGTTAGATTTCTATTTGCTACTGGTTGTGAGAAGGAAAACTTACCAGACAAGGGAATGTAATCTGGTGTCATCTTGCGAACGGAAAGATCGTGCAGAGTGCTTACATTTGAGTCTGGGCGCCATATTATATGGCAAGGAATATGCTGTCAAGATTGCCATTGTTAGCTACATTGAGCATACTTGTGTTTGCATCTCAAGTCTGATCTTACCCAAAGAATCGAACGCCGACAACTTCTACTTGGGAAATCAAGAAGAGACCGACGAGCCTGTTGTCGTGTCGGTGGACTAGTCGATAGAGATTTCGGTAGATTGTACGTACGCGCTGAGACATTGGTAGATGAGAACTCTAGAAGCAAGTGCCAGTCGGATTTTTCATTGCCGTTACAGTTGGACGTAGCGTTGATTGGCAGACTCGTTATAGATGCGTGTCATGGCGATGTTAATATGCTGAGGTTACACACCAAACTGGGATCCTTCAAGCTTCCATCGATGGGAAGGAATTTTCCGAAAGATAGCTACACGGGAACGAAAAAGGGGAACTAAGTTGGGCCGAGCCATTCATCAAATCGGGCTAGAAGATCATGCTTTCAACTGCTATTATTGGACGCCATTACAAAGGCCAGCCATTCAGCCTCAAGAGAAAGAGATGGGACATGGGAGGCCCGGCCCCCCTCCCCTGTTCTTCTAGCCAAGGCTATATTAACCACCCTCGACAATCTACCCCCATCAACAGCGTATGCAGTACACCAACTCCCTCCCAACTACCCCAGACGCTAAGCAACTCATAGTGCGGGGGAAGTTCGGGGGAAGGACGACGTGGTTCAATTCTCGGACGTTCTGGGGACAAGATGGACTGACAGTCGATATGCCTCTTGTGTCCATTTTCTCCTCCTGCTCAACCCCTCATTTCCCAATCTAAACTCTACCAAACTCAACCCTCCGCGCTCTATGGAATCATGGGCCATTGCAAGTACCCGACAGGATACACATTGAACCCCGACCTATAGCCAAGGTTTATGGCCATGATGCTTAGCAGTTCTTCATTGTCATCGATTTATCAAGAACAATGGACAGCCACACACGCGTTTTCGAGCCGTGCTCTAAGCAAAGGCGCCGACAATGGCCATGGCGGAAGCTAAAAAGTATTAGCACCAGGTGGGATCGAGGGGATCAAGAGGTCTTACCTCCAGCGAGAACCCAGCCAAAGGCCGCAATCTTGGTAGAGCCCGTCATCAGCCGGTTAGCCTCCTCTGAGAGGAAATCTTCCGCAAGAAGATCGACGAGTGCTGCGTAGAGAAGAAGTCCGGAAGAGCTACGAGATTACAGAGGTCAATCACTCAGATACGTACGAGGGCGGGGGAACGAGCACAGTAACATAGGCCTCACTCACATGGCGTTGAAGATACCGACGATAATCAGCCCAAAGGCGCTGTTCGGGTCGTACGACCCGCGACTGAGAAGGCCAATCGCCTGGCCAATGGGTGCTGTGGTCGCAAAAGCGAAGACAAGCAACCATGGTCGGACACTGCCCTTTGGATACGGGACATCGGCAATCCGGGAGCCGAGACCAAGACCTTCAAACATTTGGTGAAACAAAATGGCGACGAGAAGAATGACGAAGCCGTCGATGGTGAGAGATACCGTGATACCAACGAATACCGAGTGAAAGAGAATACCACCTTCCAAGAGCGTGATGTTCAACGACATTCTCTTGTAAACCGCAGGGTCAACCTGCTGACCCTCCGCATCGTAGAAAGGCGCGATAGCCTTGCTATCTCTCTTTTTCGTCTGGGCTTGGCTTGCCACCGAGGTGGTAGTTTTGATCATGGACATCATTTCCAGTCGCTGGCGCACATACTGCTCATAGAAGACGATGAACCAAGCCGGCATCTCCGTTTCCGACGAGTTGGTCTTGTCGTCAAACGGGTTCTCGCGGTAATGAATACGCTGCTTCTCGTCGTACATTTCTTGTTCCATTCGCTTTTCAAAGTCCACATCGCTTTCGAAGCTTTCCCGTTTCACGCTCTGGGGACGCCGGGGTCGAGGTGGAGGTACGCCACCATGTTGATGCCCGCTGTTTGACTCGATACCGAGAGGCCCGCCGTGGGAATGCCCACCAGTCTTATTGTTCAAGTACATCTCAATAACAAACAAGCAAAACATGGATGTCATCATGATAACACCAGGGATGGCTGGATAGATGTCGGTGAAGAAATCGGGAAGGCAAGGGTCTGTAAGGTTGCCAAATGCCACTGGCAGTAGCTGAATCATAACGTCAGCGACCTACCTAGACTCGAAGCCAGTATGAAGTTTTTTGATACGACTTACATGTACAAAAGCTGTAGCTGTAAGGACACCTGTTCCAAAGTGTTTGCACGCAAAGAACACCTTGGGAGGTATTTTGAGCCATCTGATCTTTTTGGCAGCAACAGGGAAACCACAGCCTAGGTAGGGGTGACAGTAAGCAGCCGTTCCATCTGAGAAAGGTCTGTTCTTTGGTGTAATAGAAGTTGATCACTAACCGAATCCCGATGCGAGTAGAACTAAGACTAGTCGATGGGAGAGTCGTGTTAGTACTTGATTTAACAAACAGCACAGTCAGGGGTACCTCACACAATATCCCATTACTTACATAGGCCTAGAACATGAATTCCAACATCGTATTCTCCAACTTCCTCGTCACTGCCGCATTTTGGCTTCTGGCTAGCGCCAGGAAGAGCACTCATGATGCGTAAAATCAGACAAGAGTGCAATCTAGATCACAGCTCCCATGGGCTATTTGTCAGGTAAGGGGGACTCGATCCAACTCCCCAAATTCGACAGTGGAGATAGGAGTTAGGAAACAGAAAAGAAGAAAAAAGAAGCCGCCCGCAGCCTATGAAGTGAAAGTATGAAGTGAAGGGGGGAAAAAACGACAAGAAAACAGACGATGGGAATCAACCCTGTCGTCGAAAGAAAAGAACAGGGAGAGAAGGGAGAGAGGGGAGAGAAAGAGGAAGGAAAAGGAGAAAAACGAGGACCATCACAGGTGGTTTCTGTAGTAAATAGGTAAAAGCAAATAGTTGAGCCTGGAGATCGACTGGTCTCCTTGAAGAGTGCCCTTTTTCTCCCCTTATGCAGAGAAACAACAAGATCTAATGCGGGCAGGTATAAACGGCTCCAGGACGTTAAACCGCCGTTCAAGCTGCGACAGGTAATCGCCAAGCCTGAAGCAATTGGTTGAAAGGGAGTGATCTGCACCAAGCACGGGGTACCTCGTACGTCAAAACCCAAAGATGGATATTCTTATGCATCGCGATATGGAGCAACTTCAATTGGGTGGACGAGGAACTTGGGCAATATTCATATCTGTTCCCAGAATGCGTGATCAGGCTCCATACAACAGAAATTTAACGGTATTTGAGATAGGACATTTCCATTTCGCTCACCCATGGGCGCAAGGGCCCTGTCATTACTCCGTACACATTCCACAGCCTCCGGAGAAAGTGCCCGAGACGGGGTGCGAAACATGTCTGTGCCGCGCCACAAATAGGGACCGAGCCATTCGAACGCATGAAACGTTAAGGCCAGCCAAAATGGTGGAGTGCGGCACACAAAGATGCAAGATGCGCACGTCCTGTCTTCGGGGGTTTAATACAGGGTAGATTCAACTTAGTAATCGGAAAAGGAGCCCAGAGCCCAGAGCCCAGGGGCCCAGCCCAGGAGTCAACTCCCGCCACAAATCAAACCGCAGATGGTTAGATGGTCGGGGTGTTTTGCAGCTTGAAGAATAACCAGGGTACACATATCTCGAGGATCAGTTCGCCATGTGCACCAAGAACTGCCAATGCGCCATGTTCCGAATAACTGGTCGGAAAGTGGGAATCGCTATTGAGACGTCGTATCATCCATACATGACCATGGCGAAGAAAAGGGGAAATGGAAATGGAATAGTTTCTGGTGAGGAAAGGTGAACCGACAACAGACGATAATCGGTTCGTGGAGCTCCGGTGGCTGGGGCTGGCCAAAGTCGAGCTATGGGAGAGGTCTGAGGGCATCGCAATCGTCGAAAAAAAAAACTGACATTCCCCCCCCCCCATTTGTTTGTTTCCCATTATTCAGCTGTTCCATATGCTCCATATGCTCACACAAACGTGGAACATAGTCTCCATCTGTATCGAATTTGCCACGATTCATTCCGCTCTCCCGATCAAGATCGGTTATTTAGAGTTGTCCCTTCCCGATGTGTGGAGACGAGCTTAGCTAGTGCCCGTAGCCTAATCTTGAAAGGTGTAACAAGAGCGACCGGGGGACGGCGATTGCACCCAAAGCCATTCCACGGAGTAGAAGAAGTTGTTGCATAAAATCCCGAGGTGGGTGTCTTGCTCCTCAGTCAGAACAAAGGGTCGAAAGTCCAGTGCCGACGTGGCCCTGATTTAAATGGCCGATAGGTGGAATGCAGGAAAGTGATCAGCCGGCAGAACAAGGGGCTGGTGCAATGTTTGAAGGGCGAGACAGGGAGATCTGCCTCGACCAAGAAGAGAAGGGTATGAGAATAGAACCAAGGAGAAACAGGGAGAGAAGGAACGACTGGCCAATCGAAGTCGCCTCCAGTTTTTATCCGGATATCTTGCTTGCGATAATGGTTTTGGGCAGGATAACTCGGCAACTCGGTTGTTCCTGCCGCATCCTACAAGTACACCACGAGCTTCCAGGTACACGTACCAGCAGCGACTTCCTCAGCACCGGTCTACCGTGTTCTTTCTCACATCTCTCACATCTCTCACATCTCTCACATCTCCCAAGTACAGCCATGAATTTATTCCATTAAAGGCCAAACCTAGTTTACACCAAATCTTATGCCTGATGGTTGGTTTCGACCGAAATGCGCTAGATACCAAGTATATTGTAACGAGTACAAGTGTGGGCTTTGAATGAAATTTCTCCTAGGGCAGATATACTCCGTATAGATAATACTCCGTAGATAAGAAGTGTTCTAGCCTCGTGAAACATGGATAAAATGGCCATGGTAGGTTTTCATCCTTGGATTTGGTGCTCTCAAGGGTCCTAAATTTAGAGACTATGTTCTACGTCATGAATAAGAGTGATCGCTCACTGGTCTCGCCTGGTAAGATCGTGCTCAAGAGATTATTGGACGAATCAAGATTGTGCAATAAGCTGCGACAGAGCTTTGTCAATAAAACATCACGGCAACTTTGAAAGAAAAGTCAAAAAACGTACATTATCAGGGAGGTTTATAATCTCTTCAAAGACCTGCGAGGCTTCAAACCCCATGGCGCGCAAACGTTCGTCCATATCCCCGAGTGCCTGGTTTCTGTTAGCTCCAATGACAAGGCAGACTTCACAAGTAGCTGTACGGGACACCTACCCAACTCAATACAACCTTGGTTGCTTTCTGTGCTCTGGCTTGACGAACGCCCAGAAGAGCGAGGCCTTGTAATACAATGGTCGCTTGCGATGAAGGGGTAACCACTGGGGCTATAATCCCCCCGACCGCCTCGTTCTCGGACAATATGGCTGGAACCCAAGTGGCCAGTGTAGCCCAAGGCTTGCAAATGATAATCACCCCCAGCAACCCCCCATTGGGGGATTTGGCTCGCACTATACCACAAGAAGCTTCGAGCGCAGTGCGGTACAACTCAACAACTTCAGAATTTGCATGTTCGGTGACGAGTGAGAGAACACTCTCAGCGTTATCGATGCCGTAGATCAAGTCAAATGTGATCGAAGCTCTCTGAATTGCCTGAGGAAGTCCCTCGGGCGTAGTCCACGCGGCAAGATCCCCGATGGTCATGGAGGTCATGCGTCTCGGAAATTGGACATCCCAGCCACAACCCGCAAACCATTCCTTTGCAGTGCTGTTATCATCAACGGGAATGCCGAGGAATATCCCGGGGAATGTACTTCCTAGTTGGACTTTGGCGACTCCCTTGGAATGGAGGCTACGGATGGCACGGCGATGAAGACAACGGCCAATTGAGGCGTTTCTTTTCGCCGGGTCCACGAAGATGGCACCAACAATTCCCATGGACCTCACAACGTACGTCGCCACAAATCCGTACAGGTCGCCGGTACTGCTATTTCGCACAACAAAATGCGCTTCTTGAATATGCGGACTGCGTGGGCAAAACGACGCAGCAGTTGTAGTATCGAGATACGCCAAGCCGGGTCCGCTCGCGCGAACAACAGCTCTCAGGAGGTCGTTTAAACCGCGGCTGTCACGTTTGTCAACGTAACCATCTACGAGCCAAGGCTGGCGGGATTTCAATGTCTTGCGGCTTTTTCGCAGTGTACCAGGCAATGATCCACGAGGAACAATTTCTCCAAAAAGAGCCCTCACGAGGGCGTGCATGGCGTTTTCTGTATAATCAAAGGTACACATGTATGTGGCGATGGTTTTGTCGAGCGCAAAATCGTAAGGTGAACTGACGGCGACGACAATCAGACTTTTCTTCTGTCCCCTCGATCGAAACATGGAGCACATCATGTTGACATGCTTTGTGAACCCGGCTTGGTACATGTTCCGGTTCGCATCCGCAGTAACAATCACAATCGCGGATGCGCGCTCGATCAGGTTCTCGTGCACTATCAAAAGCTGTTAGTCAAAGCCGGATGCTGCGCAAATGCTGCGCGCAAATGCTACACGAGAAAGAGTGAACGAACCGGGCCGTAGACCATTTTCCGTATAACTAGTATGGAGTAGCTTGGCATTTCGTGTTCGTGCAATAGAGCGACCTAGTTCTCTGAAAACCTCTTCACCGCTCATAACGGCAACCCTGTTGGGATGTGACCATGTATCATGGTTATTTGGTGCCGCAATCTGCATCCCCTTGCTCTGGACAAGACGCTGCGTCAAGACAGAGGCCGGGAGGGGTTTCACTAGGGGTGTTAGCAGGAGCAGCTCGTCTTCCTGGCCCATCCATGAAGAGAGGGGAAGGAGCTTCTCATGGTCCTGAATCACGGTGATAGAATCGTCGTAGGCTCGTTTGGATAGAGCAAGGTGAGACGGGTGAAGCTTTTCCAACAGTCGAATGCCCCCCGGGTTCAATGCTTTGGCCCAGTTTGTGCATGTGGCTTTGAGCTGAAGGACACGCCGTACAGAGGTGAGAACCCTTTCGTGGGAAATGATGCCACTCTCGATACCGAGTTTGAGCCCCTGGATAGCTTCCTGCTGGATATCGTAGGCTCTGCAAAGTAAAATCAGATCACACCCTGCCTCTACAGCTTGGACAACGCCATTTTGGACACCCATCTCGTGGCTTAAGGACTCCATTTCTAAACATTCCGAGATTGCAACGCCCCTAAAGCCCAGGTCATTTCTTAGAAGATCATCCACTACCTGGTCCGAAAGACAGGCATGATTGACATGCATAGATGGATTCGATATCTTGCACCCGCCCACAAACATGGCGTCAAGTTTCCCAGTTGCAATTGCATTCCGGAAAGGTACCAGGGCGCTCAGACTAAGCTCCTCTAGGGTCTGAGTGATGACCGGCATATCGTGGTTTGCGCCACGAAAGTCGAGGTTTCCATACGAAGGAAAGTGTTTCCCGCAGGATGCTATTCCCGCATCTCTGATTCCCTTCAATGCTGCAATGGCATACTGTGAAACCTCTTGCGGGTCATCCGAGCTGGCACGCACGCCAAGGGGTTGGTGGCGGGCATTCGACAAGACGTCAAGAACGGGACCAAGCATCAAATTGATGCCACAGGCGGCGACTTCAGCGGCAGAGGCCTTAGCCACATCATAAGCGAGATCAGGCCGGCCGGTGGCAGCTACACCCATGGCGCTAGGAAATTGGCAAACATATTCCTCATCGAATAGGCTATTGACGCCGCCATTCTCCTGGTCCAGCGCAATAAGCAACGGCTGCTGGTGTCCCGCTTTCTGAGCTATGGACTGCAGCTCGCGGACCAACGATGCTGTCTCTTCCGCAGCTTTCATGTCGTCATGTCAGTCTATATTCGTAAAGAAGTAAACAACCGGTTATTTATGTCTCTCGAGAATATATCGGCAACTTACATTTCAGGTTCTTAGCAGTTAGTATAATTGACCCCAAGTGGTGATCTTCGATTAGACTCCGAATCTGTGGTGTCACTTCAGTTCCATCCCATCCCATTATGAGCAACTGACCAATAGCCCTGTAACAACAATATCCCGGCGTCAGCAATTGTGTTATCTACCAACTCGGGACATTCTCTCATGTAGCAACAGGCGCGGTAACTTGGAATTGAAGTAATGTAGCTACAGATACCTATCACCTTTCGTCTTCCGGTGACATCATCCACCAATAGCAGATCATGCACTGCATGGACATGGATTAATAGAAATTTAGAAACATACCAGGCCGGGTCCTGCCATATCGGGTCCAACTCCTGGACCTGCGGCGGCTTACTTCTTGTTGTCTTGTTTGCAGACATGATGAACTCCTTATGGCTGAGTGAGGTCGATTTCCCGCTTGTCACATGCCATTTGTGTTTGGGCTGAGAGAGTGTAGCACACTCGGAAGCCTGCCGTTTCTTTCCCAGTGAGATATGTGCCTTATCTCGTGTTTTCTCGTGAGCATCATTGGAATCACTAACGTACAAGTATTAATACAGAAGAGCCTTGTGGAGCAAGGCGATGATGTCCTGCCTGGGAAATGGTGCGGAGACAGCGACGGATAATTGTCGGCCGCTTTGGCCAGCCAGCCAGCCAGCCGCCATCGCAAATCCACTCCGTACGGAGTACTTGTACGAGAGGCGTATTATGGGGGGAGGTGTGTGTGGTTCTTCAACCTGTCACCTCCCTTGACATTGGGCAATATCGTCTCACCCACATGCGGCACGAACTTGCTGCCAATTGACATACATAGTCGGAGACGCTTGAATCGGTTCACTAAATCAGTAGTACAACATGGCTGGCCAGCCACAGCTTTTACTGAGACGATTTCTAGCCTAGAGTGTGCGTGCTTGCTTGGGCTTTACTACTAATCTTAGGCGGCTACTACACCCCATGCTTAGCTTCTACGGAGTAGTTTAGTACTACTCTACGTGTATGCGACGTTACATCACTGAAGACACCCCCCCCAACGCGCGCATTCAGTCTGTTTCATTATCCAACCAAACTCCACCACCACCACGAAGAGACCAGTGTAGCGCCCTTTTTTCCTGCTCAGTTTCACGCTCAATTATGGATGGAATAATCGGTCGGCCTATGGCCGTTCAGCTCCACTGCACGTTAGAGATTCACCGGTTCTTAACCATGCCAGCCAGTCCCCTGGATCAGCAACCTACTTACTTTGACACTCTTGATTCGATGTAACTTAGTATCTGCAACGATACTAATTCTTTCTCTGTTTGGCTTGCGTAACAGGTTACCATGGTAGGAACAGCCCTCGTTCGTGGTCCATATGTGGTGCCAGTTGGGTGTAGTGGCCATTGTAGAACGGAGGCCAGCGACGTTATCGCCTCGATTGTTTTTAGTATTTGGTGGCTGGCACCCTTCGTCGTGATGCATTTAGTGCCCTTCGAATAGCATACCTTCCAAGAAAACGAACGCTTTGAACCTAGAGCAAGACACGCCATACTATCTATATACACTCACATATATTTGTACGATTTCATACGCTCGCACTGGTCATTCGTTGCGATGCCATCAGCTCTTCCTACACGTCCTCTCCGGGACCATCACATCACCAAATTCACAAATTGCCGCCTTTTGCTGGAGGCTGAGATAGTTGAGAATGATCTCTGGGTCAGTGCTGACACTGGCAAGATTTTGCACAGCCAAGCATCTTTTTATGACGAACATGCCATTCCCAGTCAAGTCATTGACCTTGGTGGTCGCATCATATCCCCGGGTTTGATCGAATGCCAGTTGAACGGGGCGTTCGGATTCAACTTTTCGGACGCCTTTGATGATATGTCTGCATACAGAAAAGGCCTCCAAGAACTCAACCGGAAGCTGATCAACACCGGGGTTACTTCGTACGTCCCTACCGTCACCAGTCAAAAGGCCGAGGTGTATCAAAAGGTATGGCGTCCCGCAGTCCAGTGGTTGTGCAATTGCTCAACACGGTCGCTAACATAATGGTGTTTTCCTCCTTTAGGTTCTGCCTTACCTCGGCGCTTCGGGTCAAAACCGAGAAACTGCAGAAGGATCTGAGTCGTTAGGAGCGCACGTTGAAGGTCCGTTTCTGAGCCCTACAAAGAATGGAATCCACAATATAGATGTTCTCCTCGAGGCGCACTCGCTCGAGGATCTCGAAAATTGTTATGGCGCCGACAACCTCCGACCGAGCGACGACGGCAAACCACCTCGGGTCCGCATCATCACAGCTGCACCGGAGAAGGGGGGTATGGGCAAATTGATACCTGAAATCACGAAGCGTGGTATCATCTATTCCGTTGGACACACCGAAGCAACATACGAAGAAGCTTCAGCTGCCGTCGACTCCGGAGCCACAATGATCACCCATCTCTTCAACGCCATGCGTCCGCTTCATCACCGCAACCCCGGTGTTTTCGGAGTGCTTGGCATCGCCGAGAATAGAGAGCGGCCGTATTTTGGTATCATTGCCGACGGAATCCACCTTCATCCCACAACGATCAAAATTGCCTTTAACTCCCACCCAGACGGATTTATCCTGGTCACCGATGCCATGCACCTTGCTGGTCTTCCCGATGGCGAGTATCAGTGGACGAACGGAAACACTGTCAGCAACATTGTCAAGGTTGGTCCCAAGTTAATCCTCAAAGGGTCGGACAAAATCGCAGGAAGGTAAGCTTGGATCCGGAGACCAGAAGAACAACCAGACCAGTCCAGCACAGCAAAACAGCAAATCTCACATATACTCTGTAGTTCTTTTATGCTCATCGACTGCATCAATAATTTCCTCGAGTGGACGGGCACAAGTGTGGCAACTGCCCTCAAAGCCGTGACAGCCACTCCAGCAAAGATGCTCTCGTTACAAGGAGTCAAGGGGACCCTAGAAGCGGGTGCAGATGCTGATCTGGTAATATTTTCCGAAGGAATATTGCCAAATGGAAGCTCAAGGCTTCAAGTCGATGAGGTATGGAAGTTTGGTCGGAGGGTGTTAGCCGAGAGTAACCGCCAAGGGAATTGCTCCAAGTTAATAGACGGTCGAGTTTAGAGAGGAACTTGAACAGAAATCAAAACGCTAAATAGATATGTAGCTATGCAGTTAGCTGTAGATGGCATTGTCACACACCACTAATACGAAGTAAACTAGACTAGGTCAAGTTGTGGCAAGCGTTGTAGTTTAAGTATTCCACACCTATCATGTGCCTTATCTTTTTCGCTTTAGGCTGATCTAATGCCGAGAAATACTCCGTAAAGAGCCTGGCCTGGCTGGTCAGCCAATTACAGAAACCTTGCTAACAAGGGTTAGGATACTAAACCTCTGTACGGTGTATTAATACGGAGTAATAAACTACAGCGAGCCCACTTCCCCTCAATCACTTGATACAGTGGGGTCCTAAGCTGGATGGAACACTACGGAGTACTACTGGCAGGATTATTACAGGGGGGCACACCCACTTGGGGGGCCTATGGAGTTTCTGTCGAGAAGCCAACAGCTAATATGTACTCCGTACTTTAATAATACTGCTCCGCACCCAATCCTCACTAGTTTAATTAGGTTACAAGGGGAGCTTTAGTTTAGTACTCCCATATTTCATTTTAATAGCAGAGCAGGGAAGAAGACGTCTTATCGCCCCTCAATCTTCCACAATTCTGGTGTGGTGGTGTGTCCGTCATGCCGCTGTCAGCAAAGACCCTATCTTGTACACGCCCATATTTCCCCACAAAAGCATCCTCGGGAAGGCTGTGGAAATCTACACACAATCCTCCCAACGTGAATTCCATGCAGCCACAGAGTAATTCTCAAGCAGAGACATATCCGATCCTAGACACGCTCAGCCCTTTTCGTACTCCTCGTTGTGGGGGGACCTGCCGACCTGTAAACTTCCTCACAGGTTAATGTACGTGCCTCACAAGGCCACGACTGACTGCCGTCCGTGGCTCACAGTGTTACCATTCCAGAGCCCATTGAGCTCCGGCGCAGCTTTTGTCCTACCTCTTTAGCATTACATTACCCGACAGCAGAGAGAATTGCTTGTGCAACTTGTAACGGCCGATCGCTTAATTTCTACTGCCATCCACTCACCAGTCTCTTGACCCCTCGCCCACCACCTACGATCTTACCAAGCTCGACCCTATCTTGGCTACTACAGTCCGTCACTTCGCTCTCATTCTTCCTACACGGCATTTTGCTCTTTTTTACTCTTTCAAACGTGACCTTTTGCTTCGTTTCCTGTCGTCCGATGCCATCTCACTTTCCACGGGTCTGCGCCCACCGATGAGATGGACCCGTTCGGCTCGCTGGATGCGATGCCATCTGGACAGCCGGTTAACTCCATTGACCTAAGCTCTGGGAATCTCGTCAGTCGCCCAATCTCCATGGACGATGACTTTGCCCAAGATATACAATTTGACGACTTTGTCATGTGAGTCTGGAATCTCTCCGCCCCTGCCTGGTAGCGGCGCCTCCCGCCAACCCAATAATCACTCTTGTTTCTGCGCAGCCTCGGTCCACCGCGCATTGCTAACCTCTTGTCTACGTTATGCCTGTATCCAGTGACCCGACACAACAATCAACCGCCTTACCCCAATCATACGAGCTAGATCATTTTGCTTCACTAGACGATCCAGCAACGTTTGAGGAGCCATTCTACTACGATGGGCGGACCACTGCCTTCCCACCTCACACAGACCAAGGCGTTTTCCTTGATGAAGAATCTCCTTCTGTTGTGCTTGATAACGACCTTAAACTCTTGGGTTTCTCAGCGCCAACACAAAAAAGCATGGTCGTTGACGAGGGCGGCCAGTTTGTTCAGGTTGGCATGACAGCCGAGCTGTGTGGCATGTTCTTTGTCGCTGAAGACGTTTTCACTGGCGAGAACACGGGAAGACCACTCGAGTTGACATGCTACCGGCGAAATCTATGGCAGTGCATCGGCCAAGTTACGGTTCCACGGACCATTTCCCATCTAGTTGACGAACAAGGGCTCAACATACCAATAGTCGAGCTTTCTGTGTCTGTTGTAGGTATTGAATCCATCGACGGCAAGAAGACAGAAATCATATCCATACCTTGGAAGAGCTCAGCTGCGGCCAATGGCGACGACAGCAAAGCCGCTGCCACAAGCCCGCCGAATCTCGTAATTGATCCGCTGGCCGGTACCGATGTAGACGAGTCCCGCGTGTCGCTTCCCATATCTTGGAAGAGGTTGCAGTTCAAACACGCAACTGCGAACAACGGCCGTCGGAAGGGCCTCCAGCAGCACTACATTGTCCAGATCAATCTGTCGGGCAAGACTAAGACGGGGGAATTTATCAAGATTGCTGAAATCAAATCAGGGCCCGTGATCGTTCGCGGACGAAGTCCCCGGAATTTTGGCAACAGTAGAGACATCCCTCTCTCCAACGATAAGAGGAGATCCGTGCCGGCGGAGACTCCCATAGCTTCAAATGCTGATAAGGACATGTCTCAAGGTCGCCAACGTCCTGGCTCCATGAGCAATACTACGCCCTACCCATTGAATACAGAATGGTCTATTCCGCAATCATTTGTTGCACCAAATCAAAGCCCCCATCCTTCGAAGAAGCTCGCCATGTCGCCACCTCCCCAGCGACCACCGCTTCACGGATGGAGTAAAGAGCTCACAGCACCGAACATCCAGTCCCGGACGATATCTTCAGTTCCCATTAGTCTTTCACTGTCAGAAGACGAAAAGAGCCCCAGCCGAAACAGTGCCGATCTGCAGAGTCCCAGCCAACTCCAGGGTGCGGCTACGACAGCGCCCGGAAACGCCGATAGCCAAACGGAGAGCGCTGATTTACTCTACGAATACTTTCCACTTTCCGTAGACGATTGGTATGTTGCTCACTTTACAAGTCATCTTTTCTTCAAATTTCAGCCAGACCTGCTAACTGGATTCTTTAACAGGATGCCCCCCGTGGATGCTATCTACAGACCACATTTTGTGCATCACGCAGCCATGAGCACAGAGGTTAAGGCACAGCAAATCCGAAGCAAGTTAAAGCGGTATTTCGTTTCGGAGTAGCCTCCAAAGAAGCATGCAATACTTTTAATTGATGAAACCACGGCAATCGATGTTTCCTGTCCATATTCTCTTTTCAAAATGCCATGTACAGGTATTCAAAATTCATTATGACGCATCAAATGAAGGGAAGAAATGATCTACTGATTGAAAATTGGCAAAATTGAGATAGAAATCAAGATTTTTTTTGTCTCTCTAGCATACATCTCTTATGTCTTCAGTCGGCTTGGGCTTGCGGATGAGGAATTACGGGAGAATATAAGGAGGAATGGATCTGGCTTATACCCCATGGTTTGAATAGTGTCAAAAAAACCACTATCAAGCTCTTTTTTCCCGATGCATCCCTCGTCCTTGCTTGACTACCATTTTGAAAGATGTTCGACCCGAGGAGCCGTATGATTTAAAGACATTAAAGACGGATTGAAAACACAGTTACTCTTAAGTAAAATAATTGTACATATAATACCTAACGCCGGCCTTTTCCATGGCTGTCTATGGGTTCTTTAACTTTCTAACCAAATCATATACCAACATTATGTCTCATCTTACGATCATCATGAGTAATTTTGTTATAGTTTATGTACATGTAGTATGCGTTCTTGCTTCCGCTATTCTCGTATCAATCTTGTATATGCGGAAAGGCATCTAAAATAAAGCCTGCGTGCTGTAAATAAGTAGCATCTAAGAATCAGATGCACGCGCTCCTGGTTGCGGTGTGAGCCGTCCGGCGCTAATAAAAGGGTCGTCGAGCCTTGATGCCATACGATCGGGCACGAGATCATCCAGCGAGGCGGCTCGGAGCGGGATGCCTGGACCAACGGGGGTTGAAAAGGGAACAGGTGCATGGATGATTGGAATGTCGGTTGCTCCTGGGAGGGGTTTGTGAAGGAGGTCTGCTGGCGAGATTGGTGGCGAGGGGATTCCGGCCAGTGCTGCTGGTGGCGGGATGAGTTCGAAACCTTGGGATCGGGCGACTGTTTCGATAGATTTGAAGTACTAAAGTGTGTTGTCGAAGGGCCACGTGTAAGATATAAAATCTCTGGAATGGCAGTTGGGGAGGGTGTAATGAGGGGGGGACAAACCTTGACAGTCTTAACACGAAGTTCCTGTGTCGCATCCTCGTCACAGACAATCATGGGATGAGGATGTAGCTGCAAGCTAGACAGGGTCCACATGTGATTCACACCCTCTTCAACAGACTTCTGCAACGCGAGCGCCTTTGAAGCACCCGTGACAATGACGACCACCTCACGCGCATCCAAGACGGTGCGAACGCCCACGGTGACAGCCATCTTCGGCACACGCTTCAAGTCGCCGTCGAAGAACCTTGCGTTTGCAATCACAGTGTCACGAGCTAGGGTCTTGACGCGCGTGCGTGAGACGAGACTAGATCCCGGTTCGTTGAAGGCTACGTGGCCGTCGGAGCCGACGCCGCAGAGGAAAAGGTCGATGCCTCCGACGGCGCGGATGGCTTCTTCGTATGCGGCACAGGCGGCTGAGAGGTCGTGTGCGTTGCCGTTGGGGATATGTACATTGCGGGGGTGGATGTTTACGTGTGAGAAGAGGTTCTCCCACATGAAGGTATGGTAGCTTTGAGGGTCATCCCGCGGGATGCCGATGTACTCGTCCTAGAAGTGAGGGGGAGATTTGTTAGATTGTGGTCTCGACGGGCATTGTGTATATGGGAGTAGGATGGGGCCAGAGTAAATACGCACCATATTGAATGTGACAACATTTTCGAAAGAAACCTATATACGTTGTTATCACAGTGTTTGGATGGATGTGGCTAGGAAAGGAGACAGGGCTAATAAGGCCATTCATACCTCGCCTTTCTTGTATTTAGCCACCAAGAGTTTATACACAACGAGCGGGCTCGAGCCAGTAGGCAAGCCAAGAACAAATGGCCGATCCGGGGTAGGATTGAAGTTCCGGATACGGCCAACAATATACTGAGCGATGTAGGCGCTAACCTCGTCGATGTCCTCGCGAATGATGAGCCTCATTGTGGAGGAGGGTATGTGGGGATAGATAATGAATACGAGAAGATTATAAATTGGTTACAGAGAGATGAGAAGGCTTAGAAGTATGGTAGTTGTGGTTGTCATACACTTGGTTCGTGGCTTTGGCTTTTGTTTTGGTTTTGTTCTCAGGTCGGCAAAGAATCAAAAGCTGTCGGCGGGACCTAGAGAGAGAACTGCATACTTAATAGAGCACTCACTCTTGGAGGCCAAGGCAATTACAATCAACCTAGCATAGTAACGCAATTGGATCTCGATGTAAGTGGCAACTCAGTGATCAAGGAATGGATGAAACGTGACGGGCCAGTCTCGTGATGGTAAGAGAACAAGGGAGTACGGAGCAGCCACTATCGGACCCAGTCTACGATTTGTTCAGACCTTCATTAGTAGTAGACAGACTGGTGGGATTCGGGTGCTACAAGCAGCCCTGAAACTCCGAAACTACTCGATTTGTAGTGTCGAGCGGTGCAGGTGTAGGTGCAGGTGTAGGTGCAGGTGCAGGTACGTTGCGAGCAAATCTTGATCGCCTGGTCCTCCCCCACTCCAAGGGAAAGCCCAGGACCGGCAATGGGATGGCCGGATCCCTGGCCTGACGAAGACATTAGCCACCAGCTTGTTTCATTGGCTCCAGTTCGCCCAATTTTGTGCTTTTGTTACAACAGGTGCTCTCTAGCGGTTGCAACATTGCTAAGAAGGGGGGAGGGCTTGTTGGGAGGCTGCTCGTACTTGTAAGCGTGACTGACCAGCTCATTGCCAATTCAGGAAGCTCCGGAAAAGGAAAGCCACGGCAAAGCTCGAACTTTCCATAAGACCACCTTCCAACTTTACCATACGTGTACATTTGGCAAAGCATAAAAGGCGACAGGTCTCCCCTGCTTGAGGGCTCAACATAGGGCCACTGTGTATCGCCCGTTTCCCTGCTGATCGCGGTTTAGAAACAGAATATTCTAGAATCCTACATGCGGCTTCATAGAAGACTTCCAGAGCTTTGGGCACAAGTAGTTTATATACGTGTAGGCGACAGCCACACATGATTGCAACGGTTTCTCCGCATGCACCCGATGGCTTTGATATGTCGAGATGTTGGACTCGGCCCGTTAGTCAGGAGGAGAATATACCCAAGCATGCGTCGCTTTCGGACAATTACTTCTTTCATGCATCACATTAACTTTCGTTTCTTTTGTGGCTTGTTAATCCGGGTCATTTTGGTAATTGTCGGCCGACAATTTCGAATTGGATGGATCAATAGCATGGGAAAGGGCAGTCTGTTGAAGAAGCTAAGATTGTGAGCTCTCCACATGAAAGCATCACTCGACGTAACAAGCCATCCCCACTTTAAAGCCTCGCCTCACATTGATGAGGACAAGACAGAATGTACTATTACTCCGTACAAGTACAGAGCACAGTGTTAATGAAATACGTGTATGAAATGGCACGAGTACACACAGCAGCCTGGAGCTCGTTTCGCCGCACGTTTTTGTACATACTGATGATACTTTTAAAGAGTGTAAGGGGATAAGGGAAGCTAGTATCAATAATGCTGCAACAGTATTTCAATCATGACTGTCAGATAAAAAGAAGGATAAGAAGAAAGCTTCATTTACGGAGTACAAGTACGCAGAGAATTCATGCTTGGTCTTAACGGGTACGTCGGGACATTTTCAGCGACCAACCCCACCCTTGCGCCCTATGCCCGCCCCTCTCCTTCTTATCCTACTGAAGCAACGTTACAGTGGGTATGGCACTCTCCGTACTCCATACACCCGCTAGCAAGATGCCCAAGCTCTCGATCCCACTACTAGCTTTGTGCAATGGTCCTAATGAATAATTGCTCATACTCCGTTAAACATCCAACCTCAGTAGAGCGGGCCTTGGGGGTTGTAAAATTAAGGTGTCCGCCTCGGGTTTGCTCATCTACGTCCCACAGAGACGTGACATCGTCCATTCGAGCGTGCTGGCTTGAGCCAAGAGGAAGGCTCCTGCCTACAAGTACTCAGAGAATCTTCGGAGCACGTGATACACCCGAGAAACGTCATGGTGACTCCAGAGTCTTCATTCGTTCCGATCAACGCGTCTCTAGAGCTGTTCATTCTAGCTTCTGACTGTCAAATGTAACGGCCTAAAAGCATGCATCCCACACGACAGGCGCCTTGTGGACTAAGGTACGGTATATAGAGAATCAAAGGTATATTATTCATCTCATTATAGAAGAAGCGGGAAAGAAAGAAGCAAAACCCCTCCACATTGCACCACCATAGGTTGTGGCATGGTGACATGCAGAAGATGGAGTATCAACTGTCATTGGGTTGAACAATAAGCGTATTCAAGATACTTTGCTTCTAGTTCCAGGGGATCAACTAGTTCAAACGCCCCCTGCCATTCAGGCACAAAGTGTCCACTGGAGCCCCAAGAGCCCCTCTGCACCCCCTCTGCACGCTGCATGTAAACTACGATAGGGCAGTGCCCAGAAAGTACGGAGTAAACGTATGCCCGCCTGTATTGTGGGTCCCGGCAACCCCCCCCCCCAAGCTCACGTTGATCTTCAACGCTCCTTTCTTCCACCCCCCCAAAGACAATGGGAAACCTTTCCGGCTGAGAGCTCCATTGGCCTCGCCAGAAAGCAAGTTAAAAACCTTAAAATATCCTAATCTCAACGTCTCAATCGTCTTCAAATTCTGTCGTTTCGTGCACTTCCCCTTTTTGATCCCCGCCTCATACAATACTCGCTTCTCTCGGCGTTCCAGGTTGTTTGCGCTCTTCTCTTGAGCCGTCCACCCAGGAGTGAAAGGGAAAGAGAATTCCAGGAACCATCAAACCAACGTAGTTATTGAAGAGGTCAGGCCTACGGACTGGACTAAGGAAATCGTAAAAACAACCGACATAATGGAATGTTTCTAGCAGTGCATTGATCATTCTCGTCTCGATATCTGTTGCTCGCCCTTTGTCCTACGTTTCGTCCCCAGCGTTTCGTCCCCAGCGGCCTGCTCGAGTCTCTACGACCTTCCCGCAATACTCGCACAAAATCTTACGGATATCTCGCCTACCCCCATTTGCAACCCACCATATTGTCTACACTCACTGGCCATCGTCGTTGCAACATACCAGACGGTCACCTATTCCTGTTCCCATCATCTCATCTCACCGAGGGTACATCAGCCTCGCCTACGCTTACACCCTTGTTTCACGCCTATTCCACTCCTGAAATACACGGGCAATATACTGGCTATGATACAGCTCCCCTAGTCTTCTCCCATCTCCCATCTCCCACCTTGAAACCCATCCTCTCAGCAGCTCCTTAAGTGTTCGGTAAAGAGCAATTTTGCGATTTGAGAGCCCAGTCATCCATCACGGGGGGGGGGGGGGGGCGC
>JADHKT010000070.1:123593-148149 GCA_019925285.1 Graphium sp. VPRI43844
CCTTTAAACCCACCCAACCACCCCCTCCTATCTTGTTGGGAAACCACCATTTTTGCTATTGTTCGGCCCTTTCAAAAATCCCCCCCCCCCCCCCCCCCCCCCCCGCCCCCCCATTCCCCCATCCTTTCGCACTCTTCTCCCTAACCATTCTCCTGGCAATGCAGCCTATTCTAAGTGCTGTGGCCCGCGCAAGGAGTGCCTTTCGTAAGGCCGTTGCTCGTTCTCTTGTCCACGGCAAGGCACTCCTTCGCCTCTTTTTCTCGTTGCTATCTTTCGGTCAGGTGCCAAAGAGCGACTCTGCCACCGTTGTCGCCAGCCCTTCTTCCGAAACTAAACAACCGACTCGCAAGACAGGAGATTTCTTGCGAGATGTTGACCTTCTCTTCGCCGAACCCACGCGCAACCAAGAGGAGCTTCTCCGCTGGTGTTCGTTGCTGCGGGGCCAGTTTAGAGAAGCCATGGCTCTAAACGATGCCAGTATGCTTCCATCGTACAACTATCAACTTCCCTCTGGGCAGGAATGTGGAGAGTATCTCGCCCTCGATATGGGCGGCACCACGCTCCGTCTCGCTCTCGTCGAACTGACTGGGAACAAGAGCGAAATTCTTCGAACAAACCATTGCTATGTAGACAAGAGTATACAAAGCCTAGAGGGTATGGATTTCTTCGCCTGGATGGCCAGTCAAATTTCCGACATCCTCGCCGGTGGTCTCAAAGTGGCCTACGACGAATCCCGGCCCCTTCCCGTGGCCTTGGCCTGGAGCTTTCCTGTGGAGTAAGTGACAACCTCATGAAGCTTTCCTTTCCCTTCAATTGCATACTAATTGTCGAATTTCAGACAAACATCTTTAAAAGGAGGCAAGATTCACAACATGGGAAAAAACCTCAAGGGAGATTACGGCCTCATCGGCCACGATCTTGGTGTGGTCCTCAAAAATGCCTGCAGAGCCAAGGGCATCAACATCGAGGTCGAAGTCATCCTAAACGATAGTACTGCTTGCTTATTATCCCAATCTCATATACATCGAGCCACTCGTCTGGGTCTTATCCTCGGCACCGGCGCCAATGTGGCCGTTTTTGCGCCCGTACCCTCCATCGGCAGGTTCAAGTTTGGCGACCGTCCCGCAAGCTGGTGGGAAGCGGCGCACCAAGTAATAGTTAACACAGAATTGGGTATGTTTGGTAAGGATGTCTTCCCACTCACGACATGGGATTGGTCTCTCAAGAGAAACCACGAACGGCCAGACTTCCAACCCCTCGAGCAGCTGGTTAGCGGCATGTACCTAGGCGAAATTGTCAGGTATACACTGATAGATGCGATTGAGACTACATGTATATTTGGTGGAGTCGTACCTCCATCTATCAAATCTTCATACAGTCTAACGACAGAGACGCTTGCAGCCGTTGAAAGGTTGGTTGACCCATATACGCAACGCCTGCCTAAGGAAGATTCAAGTGGCTAACATACACAGCGATCAATCTCCGGACCTCGAGGCAGCCATTGCAGCCTTTCAAAAGGCACACCCTTCTCCTGTTGTACCTACAAAGAACGATATTGAAGCCCTCCAGGCGATTTCTAAAGCTGTGGCTCTGAGGTCTAGTGCCATCATCGCCACAAGCGTCTATACCCTCTGGGACGTGCGTACCGAAGCCCTAATCGAGTATGCAGCCACTCTTCCCGCCGGGTCGGAGGGTAGAAGACTCATGGAAGCTGAGGCACGTATGGACCGCACTGTTGTTGCCTTTAACGGATCTGTCCTTGAGAAGTACCCGGATTACCTCGATCATTGCCAAGGATTCATCAACCAGCTCGTGGCGCTTCGCGCGGACGGAGCTACAAAATCAATCGACCTCGTGCAGGCCAAGGACAGCTCTCTCATAGGTGCCGCAGTAGCATTGGCATGTGTCAATGGCTCTACGTCTTTGCCCTGACCTGTGATGGATGTGAATGGTGTGCTTCCGAGAATTCGTATTTTAGATGTTCCGTTGCTCTGATTTCTGCGCCTCTCATTCTCATTGGCAATTTAGGGTTTTTTCTTCAGCCTGTTACTTTCTTCTGCGTGTCATCTTCTGGCATGTTTCTACTATTCTTTACTTTTCTTTGGAGACGGGACGCCTTTCTCTTGTTCATGGTGATAGATGGATGCATTACTTGTTAAGCCAGGAATAGTTCGAGCATATAAGAATGGATGAATAGAAGGCGAAAAGGGGCGACACCTTTATTATCTTATTCTTCTTGTTTCATCTGGGAGGAGACCTGTTTAGGATGTTGTTGCCGTTGACAGTAAGTGATGGGCTGAGGGCAACGGCCTCTCTACATAGGAAGCAAGCATGCGACACGATTCCATAATAAGGGACCAACCCACACTGTAACTTAAAAAATTTTTAGCTTGATGCAAATGTTGTGCGGGCCGATGTGGATGACGCTTATGCTAATAATAAACTGCCGTTCTTCGATGCTGTTTCAGGTACATACGTAGTACTTGTACTTGCATGCCTCTTGTACAAGTCCCATTTATTAGCCCCCCCACCTAGCATCTCAAACATTCAATCAAGCTCATCCAAGCTCCGGTATCCCCTCTCGCTCTTCATCACTACACAAACCGCCAAAATCCCACTGAAGGAAAACCACTCGCACCGGACCTCCCCTCTCAACACTGTAAAACGCCATGGAGCCTCCTCCAGCGCCCAGTGCGGCAGAACACCCCTCCCTACCACTCCTACCTCCTTCCGCCCACTCCTTCACCATACCCCGCAAAGAAATAAACGAAGGCCACGACGTGCGGCGCTTCCTAACATCGCTAGCGTACCGAGACATCGGAATCTTCATAATGCAGCTCAACCGCGCAATGGTTCCCCGGCGCGTCGTCAACCCAGCAAACGGCCGGGAACAATCTCGAACGTGGGGGCTCACGACAATGAGCTCAAGTGGGATACCCGAGTCCGTCAAGAGACTGGCAGAACTACTTTCCAGAGCAGACGAGTTAATCGGGGAGACACCACCCGATCCAGGGCCGAGACGATTTGGAAACAAGAGCTTTCGAGTTTGGCACGGCAAGGTTGCACAAAATATTAACGAGTGGCTTAAAGAGTACCTTCCTAAGTCTGTCGTCGAGTTCCCAACCGCCAGTGCTCCTTCAGACCCCTCTTCCGTCGTTCGCGACGATGCTCCGGAAGTCGGAGAAGAGGACAGTAAGACTGTCAGCCCTTTGGATGAGCTAGCGGCGTACTTCCTTGGCGGTTTCGGCAGCGAACAAAGACTAGACTATGGAACAGGGCACGAATTGAGTTTCTTGGCATTTCTCGGAGGGATCTGGAAACTCGGCGGCTTTCTCGATGGAGAACAAGGCGGAGACATTGAGAGGAGAATTGTGCTCAATATAATCGAACCGTGAGTCGATTATTCTGCTGCCTCTCTTCCCTCAACTTCGTACTGACATATGTGATGAAACCTAGATACCTCAAGTTAGTACGCCGCCTAATCACGACCTACAACCTCGAACCCGCAGGCTCCCATGGTGTATGGGGTCTCGACGACCACTCCTTCCTCCCCTATATATTTGGCTCTGCACAACTCACACGTGCGATCCGCGAAGAAGAACCTACACCCCTCGAAGGCTCTGTCCGCGGCGCCCCCGCCACAGGCGACGTAGTAAAGCAAAACATTGTAGAAAGAGAACGTGAAAACAACCTATACTTTTCAGCGATCGGCTTCATATACGACGTCAAGAAGGGGCCGTTCTGGGAACATAGCCCTATTTTGTTCGATATATCCGGCGTGAGAGATGGATGGGGGAAGATCAATAAGGTTAGTCTTCCCTCCTTATAAGCAAACCATATCAAAAAAGGACCCCCGAACTAATACCAAGAGACAAAAATGACGCAGGGTATGATAAAAATGTACAACGCAGAAGTTCTCTCCAAGTTCCCCGTAGTCCAACACTTCCCCTTCGGCTCCCTCTTCTCCTGGGCCATTGACCCTGAAGCCCCCAACCCGCAAACCTCAACCCACGTCGCCAGCCAACCCTCCTCGCAAACACCACCCCCCGGCACCCAAACCACCTGCCCAATGCCGGTAACCGGCGCGCCATGGACGCAGTCGCGTCAAACCCCCGAACAGATTTCCAGGAACCCCTTCTCGGGCCCCAGCACGTCGAGACCGGGGATTCCTTACAGTCGCGTTCCGCCACCGCCCGTCGGGAGACCAGGCCCACCCGCAACCGGTCAGGGACCAGATGGAAGTGTGGCTGGCACCCAGGCGCCGTGGAAAAGGTGATGGCTGTTCCCGTGGGCAGGTACCCCTAAGATGGAAGGCGACGCTTCAACGATGCATAGGCATGTAAGCTATGGTGTACTCGACTTTTATACCCAACAGAACTTGTGTAGGACAGCGACCTCTTGAATGAAAGCAATGACATTTCAAATTTCCTAAAATACCTTTTCCTCCTCTGCGCTCCGTCCCAAGTTGGCGGCAACGGAAAATTTCGTCTTCATACCTCTTGCATCATTACACAATGATAAAACGCCCGTAGCTCCAAAACGTGTAACATTATCACCATGAAAAGATATACGTGTAGCTATAAGGAAATGCGGAGAAACGAACAAGTGCTCAGATAGCGTGTGTTGTGTATCAAACTCAAAACAAACAACTACTCTCCTCTCACTTCAAAAGGGTATCCAACAGGCTGGTAACAAAACAGTGAGAGGTTTAAGAAAACAACAAGGCGAACAAGAACAGCGAAGCGTCAATCTTGGATGGAATCAATATCAAAAAAGGTTAAAAAGAAAAAATGGCCAAAGGGCGAACGAAACCAGGAGCATGCCGCCTTCTAGGTTAACTGAGCAGTTTTTGCATTACTGCGCCATCCTAGCCTAAACTCCCTCTAGGCCAATGGTAACACAACATGTCGAGGAGCCATTTTCATAGTCGGTTTACGAGGTCGCGGTAGGGGCGGCGGGAGCGGCGGCGGGAGCGGCAGCAGGCGCCTCTTCCTTCTTTTCTTCGGCCTTCTCCTCGGGCTTCGACTCAACAGCAGTGGGTGCTGCAGCAGGCGCAGCAGGTGCCTCAGCAGGCGCGGCAGGGGCTTCGGTCTTGGTCGGCTCGGGGGCGGTTGCGGCAGCGGGTGCTGCTTCAGCTGCAGGGGCTAAAGTGACAGGCATGTTAATAACAAATTGTCAAGACAATATACAATCAGAAGCAAGAAGTTGGAAGCCAGATGTATTTGACATACCCGGAGCCGCTTCAGTCTTAACGGCCTCAGCAGCGGCCGGTGCAGCAGGAGCCTCAGTCGAGGCGGCTGCGGGAGTCGATGCGGCCTCGGTGGTAGCAGCAGGTGCGGGGGCGGCTGCGCAGATGTATGGTTAGCAAACTTGACTTGAGTTCCGAGTCCGCTAGTCGAGCTATATTGGGGGCGGCGTTGCTTCGTGAGATTACAAACCTGCAGGGGCAGCTTCTGTCTTTGTTGGCTCTTCGGCAGTAGTGGCGGCTGCAGCTGGTGCAGCGGCAGCCGGGGCGGTGGCAGCCTTCTTCTTCGACTTGAAGAAGGACTTAAGCTTAGCCTTCAGGGTGTTGATAGCTTCAGGGGCTGTTTTGAGCGAAATGTCGTTAGTATTGACCAGATGCGCTCGATCGTGGAAGGAGTGGGGTTGAGGAGCTCAAGAACATGGCGCAATGCGCCAACATCCAACATGTTGACTGCATAGCAAGAACAGGAAAGGGGAAGACTCACGAACGCCAGGCATTTTTGCTGATACTTTTGTAGAAAGATAGGTAGATGAATAGGCAAAGGGGAGAGAGATGCAAAGGAATAGAACGGCAAAACAGGTAGGTAGGTAGGGCTTTTGAGAAGAATAGAATGTTGAGGAGGAAATGTTGGAGGAGAGAGGGTCGGACAGGGGGGGGGTTGACGAATTAAATCTGGACTACTACGTAGACGAGACAAACAAGAAGGCCAGGAGTATCAAGGGGTAATAATACCATTCCTTCCCCGCCTAGGTGCGTGTACGGAGTATTACAGGAGAACGGGAGAACGGGCTGACATAACATAAAGCACCACAATGATGAACAGACCACCCGAGTGCGCTGGTCTGTTTTGATGAGAATTACGGAGTAATAGTTCTTTTAATTTGGGAATAAAATGAAGCTGCTGGCTAGAGGGTGCATTCCACGGTGGGACAGATAGAACACACAAGTACGGAGTAATTCGTTTCTCTGTGAATAATAAGTGCAACTGTCGTCCTCTTATCCCCTCCTTTGCTCTTGCTGCATAATTTTAGTTTTAGTTTTATTTTTCTACCTTTTACAGTTTTTGTTTCCCTGGTCTTCTTTCTCTTCGCGCCTCGACTATCATGTATTATGTGTTGGAAGTGGTTCCTTTGGTCTTTCCCTCGTATTAATCTACTCCGTACAAGTACGTACGGAGTAAACTACTACTAAATTGCGACCTAGGCAGAACCAGGTATGGAGTGCTTCGTCGTTACAGCACAGATAAACGCTTATTGGGCACAGACCACTTCCCCCCTCAACGCTAGTTCCATTGCAGAAGCCTTCAACACTAGTACGTATTATTTCAAGTCTGGGGCTTCGAGACCACTGCATTGTACTCTGTACCTCGAGTTGCTTTAAGTCTCTTCGTGTCATCCTATTTGCATAGGGACTGATCGACTGCGTTAACCCGGCAAACCAGATGATAGTCTATTGGATGTCTTCGCGCAAATCAGGCTCGATCGGTGGACGGAAACGGTCGTTGTTTGAGAAAAATAGCTTCCAGCCAATCTGAAGAGCGGCTGGCCAAGGTCCCCATCATACTTAGGGGTTTTGGCTGGCTATTAGTAGGTCTTCTAAGCGCCTGCCTACTGTTTTGGTAACTTGCGCGCGCAAGATCACCCCTGCAGGACCCCTTGCCTTTGATTATCGACCAGTTATTCGTCGTTTCACCCTTCGCAATCAAGACTACGAAAGAACAGCGCTTATCACTCCGTAATCATCAAGGTCCTGTCACTTCATCGCCGGAAAAAGTAAATTATCAAGGGCCCGGACAGTGTCTTTATGGGGAAATCCGAGTCGTGTACGGATAGAACTTGGTCTGATAGTGTAGTTCGAGAAGCGACCCGTCAGCCAAGATCTGATCAGGGGGAAAGGCTAGACAATACAAGTATTCGCACTCTACTCCGTAGAATACACTCGAATCAAAACATGCAGCTAGGCCCGACCCAATGTCTGCATTCTGCCTGCGTTGTTGTATCATTGCGGGTTCCTGTCGTCGTCAGCAAGTCACTAAGGTATGTGGCGCTTGACAAAGCAAAGCAGCAGCTACAAGACACCAAAACTACACCGAAAACGAGTCAAACTTCTACCGCAATGGTTTCTGGGCAAAAAGAAAGTCATTTGAGGCGACATGTGAAGAATCAAGGGCTTCGGAAGGAGCGTGGGGCGTTCGATTCACACTGTATAAGCCAACATACGCGCAAATGTTGCCAACAATAACGGCGGCCTTGTGGTCTAGTGGTATGATTCGCGCTTTGGGTTCCTTCTCATATGTGCGAGGTCCAGGGTTCGATCCCCTGCAAGGCCCGTTTAAAAAGTTGTTCAAACAACTCTGTTTTGTTTTTTGGTTCTCACTAATCGTATTTTTTTTTTCATTCATTCTTTTCTTTACTTACTTACTTACTACCATCGCCATCGTTTATTTCTTGATTACTCGATCGATGTTCTTCCTCTGAATCCAGACGGACAGGCATCTCCCTAGTCTCAAACAAGAGCAGTGCTTGTATCCATCCTCTACTGAGTAAAGGCAAATTGTTCCCATTCTCTCGTGAAATAGTAGCAGTTAGATCTTATCTAATCTGATCTGGCGAACTTGATAGCTTCCTGAAGAACGAAAATCACCAATAAGAAAAAGGTTTGTCTGACTTTGTCAAGGCTGCGCAATGGATGGAGCGAAAATTTCCACCCCCCCAGTAAGCATCCACTGGCCGGCAGCTGGGCATCCCGATGGCGTGTTCCCATCCAATCCAAAATAGAGGTTCGCGCCTTTAACACGTGTCAATTGATCTAGAGGCGAGGATTCTCTCGTCGTTTGAACTAGATCTTTGCAATCTATCCAAGGTGCAATCACCACTTTGGTTCATTCGCGATAGGGAATCGGGGAAAACTGCCTCTTTTTGAACTGCAAAGCTATGAAGCTGTTGCAATTCAATTGATCAGCCAGAGAGGGTTCCAGGTCCAAATTCGGGCAAAATTTGCCCAAAAAGGAAATCATCGCCTAAAAGGACAGGGTGCTCGTTCATTGAAAAAAAAGAAAAGAAAAGCAACGCAGTTCTATTAAATGTAGTCCTATATAGAATGAATCCCAAAAAAAAGACGATTGACATATGCAACTAGGGCGCATATCCACGCACCCCGACGTAGCCATTTGTTCCGCAGAAACGCTGTATACCGTACCCATAAAGCAGTAAACCAAGCTGCACACTACTCCTCACACGACTCTGGAAATGAACACAGTGAAGAGTCAATCCGATACCCCGATTTCATAAGGGCATGTGTATGCCCTCGCAGACCAAACACTATGGTCCAATCGCAGTCATGTGTGTTCCAAGCTCATGATTTTGCCATAGCGCCGATTCGAAAGCATGAGATGAAGTATGAGATCTCCAACCAGCACCATAGCAATTTGTTTCGTTTTTTTTTATTCTTTAGTTTTGTTTCTCTGTTTGTAGAGTGCTTAAGCAGTCGTTCCCTGCTCCTGGTTGGGCTGCAAGAATTGGTAGCCGAAGTAGGCGAGGATGGCGCCAAAGAGGACGATGGTGGGCAGGCCGAAGCCCAAGCCGCCAGAGCCGGCAGTCACTTGGGTCGAGCCACTGCTCTTGGACGCCGAGTTGGGGGAAGGGTCGCCGGGCTATTGAAAATTTCAGTTAGGATTGACATGCAAAGCTTAGGGTAAAAAGGCTTGAGGGTTGTCCTACCTGACGCTTCAAGCTTCCGATCAAAAGGGGCTTGAGGGACTCGCGAGCCTCATCACTGTGGCCAACATCCTCAAAGGCTTCGGTAGCATCCTGACCGGCGACATCGAGAATGACCTCCTCACCACCGCTGCATTGCCACGTTAGTATTCGTAGGTAAGCGACGAATGTTGCGCCCCTCAAAACGGCTATGGAGATGGATACATCTGCAAAACTTACGGGTGCTCATCGACGAATTTTGTGCAGTTATAAACCTTGTCGTGGATCACGACGTAAAGGTCGTTCTTGGTGTTGTGCTCGGCAACGTCAGACAAGGTGAGTTCGGCAGACATTTTGGCGGTGTGTGAGAAACGGATCGTTGGAGGCGTCGAGGAGGCGAGCAACAAGAATCTTTTCGTCGAGACGGGAGTGCGACACACGCGGGAGCTGGAGGAAAGAGCTGGAGGAAAGGGGCAAGGTGGATGGATGGATGGTGGAGGTTGTGACGGGTTGAAGGGGTTGAAGGGGGTTGCCTATGTGCCTATGGAAGGGAAGAAGGAAGAAGCCAGCTAATGAGAGGCTTAAAAGATGTAAGCAAGTATCTGGGTATCTGGTGGGGAATGGAACGAGGAGAATTGGATTCGGAATGGTGGGTGTGTGGAAAGGAGCGGAATGCCGACGAAGAGTAAAAGAGAAAAAAGATTAGCTTAAGATGAAGATACAAGTACGGGAGTAGAGACGGGCTTTTTTTTTTTTTGGCTCCGTCTCTTGTTGCCAACCTGGCTTTGGTTGGGATCGGACGCCGAGTGGAGGCCTGGACCCAGTTTGGGGCCAATGAGAGGGCCAGATGATCTCAGGGAAGGGGTGGTTACTGGTTAGAGACAGTGAGTTTCAAGCACTAAGATGGAAAGAGATGCAGTGTGAGAGGACTATGTGCTCTGTAATACTCCGTAAATTGGGGGGGTGCTCCAGAAAGTATCCACCAATGATAATCATAATGAGGGACAAGAGAGCTCGCCTGGCCAATGAGAGAAAGGCTATTTCGAACGATAAAAGGGGTAGCGAGACTTTGCAGCTTCGAGTGTTACTTTGTAGGAGAGAAAAAAAAAGAAGTAAGGAGTACATCAAATATACAGTATTCATACATATGCCAGTTCGAATAAAGACAAAAAAGATATTCGACTATGACTGTAACAGCAAATCGCAGGTACCTGTCTTTTACGCTTTTTTTTTTAAAACGGAGTAGGAATTCTGTGTTGAGTTTACGTACCCGGAGGGACCCTAACTAAAACGAACGTGTGGCACCCCCAAATACGGAACTCAACAAAGTACCTACGGGGTATTCCTGTTCGGTGAGAGGAGCCTGGCTCTAACTCAATAGAGTGCTTGGGGTTGCTTTGGTTGGCTTCCCCCCTCGGCAAAGGTAACGCCATGTGCATTGAATTCAAAATTGAAGAGTGTGCGAGTATTCAAGTACTTGTAATTTCATATTTATGGACAAATGAAGATCTCGTCGGGCGGAGGTTTATGTGTTCTCAAAAAACAAAAATTCCCCCAAGAAAACTTCGGCATCACTTTCTTGTTTGTGTATCGTAGGGTTAGCCATGCTGAAAGCCTGCCGTCCATGCCTTCATCTTTCCCCGCACGCATTTCGGACACAAACGATGGCGCTGGCGCGCACAACTCCGGCCTTGAACTCGCGCCCTTCAAGAACACACCTCTACTGTGCCAGGCGACCGCATACGGTCATATGTAGGATATAATACGGGATCCCGTCTGCTCTCCCTTTGTCGAACTGCTAACCTAAGAGCTGCATCTGGGATGGTGACGACCAGCAAAGTCCCAGTGCTTGCTGTATGTGCTTCTTTTCCTCTTTTTTGCTTTTTTGCCCCGGCGTTGTTGTATAGTAATTCTTGATGTTGCCTGGCGCTGCCATCTCCCTAAACCGTCCCTACTCCGTACATTGAACAATTGACGCATGCATGCACAGAGGATATGAGATCAGCAAAGTGTTTCCGAGGCCTTTTCACACTCCCGAGGGGATCGGATGTAAGGTCCGAAGCCTAGACCGCCCTTTCCCATGATCTTCTCGTGCGAGATACCAAACACATCAAGCGTTATTTTAACAGAGACTCGCCTCTTAAAAGTGGTCCCGAAATCCATCCGAACCACCGAGTCGGCATTCTTTCCTCGAGGAATGGTTCCCGAGGCCCCGCCATGCCGAATAAACTGGTGGGCTTGTGTCGGAAGCGGGAATTTTGTCGTTGTTTTGTTCTTTGTGTTGTTCTTTGTTTTCCCTTTTCGAGCCTTATCTGATTGTTGCAAAGGGGAATTCCCGCATTGCAGTTTATGAACAAGTCTCAAACGCAGGCTCCAACCAAAGTTTATTGTCAACCCGTATTATCCTATCCCCCTTCTTCAGAATCCATTTCTATGGAAATTGTACTCCGTAAATGTTGAACCATTCCATTACCACGGCATACTTGTACAGTACCAAGGGAACTCCCAAGATCTATCTCAATCTGGAGTCTGTCACTCCCGTCCCCCAATACCGGACAACGCACCCTCGGAAAGGCCCCCATCCCCCCCCAGTTGGAGGGTGGAGACTGGGGTGGACACGCGCAGTTTCTCGGGTAAGGAATGCGGAGATGGGGTAAAGAGTACAAGATGAAAAGTGCCTGCAGCTCTGGTAGACTACTTATTATTACTCCGTACTGCATATCACGGAGTACGGAAACCCGGTGGAAAGCACTAAAGACCCGGGAGAGAGCCAGGAGTCCGTGTGTTCTTTCTGGGCGTTTGTGCCAGGTTTATATATGGGTGATTTGGTCACTTCTAAGCTGGAGATATCTCGGTGTTCGAGACTTCGAAACTGAATGAGCAGCTTTGAGACATTCGGTGATGCTTTCTTCGTCAGCTCATATCTCAATTGCTTGCGCTTGTTAATTGTCTCCGAGTCGACACTGAACCTTCTTCCAGTTTCTTCACCCGTGAGAAGATCTGCATTCTCCAAGACTGAGTTTGGTATCTATAAAGTAAGAGTGGATTTGTTTTGATATCGCTGGTATCTATATATGGTGTCTATCATTCATTCGCTGTGCATTGTGCCATTTTCCTTGTCGTCCTTGCATACATGTCCATGCATCAGTTTTCGTGCATCCCTGTGGCAACTTGTTTTTTTTTTTTTTTTTTTTTTTTTGCAGATTCCATCCAGTTTCGGGCAGGGTGTGGCGGTGTTCATTCCTTCAACTTCACCTCCCTCTAGGCCCCATTAGTCGGCTGAAGCCAAACGCCTTCCTAAGTGTATTGTACAGGCTCTTCTTCTGGGGCCTCTGGCTCTCCTCTTTCACCTCCCGCGAAGGCAACTCGGCTGCCGCGGCACGCGATCTACGACGCTGCATGAACGCGGCCCCTGTGGATGTCGCCCGCCTCGGAACGTTGGAGGCGAGGCTCTTGCTTACGAGGGAAGGGCCAGTTGACAGGTCGCATATTGGTGAGGTCGGTATAGCTGTCGGTGTCTCGCTGGGTGCGGGAGGCGTGGCCGATCTGTCCGGCATAATGGCCGAACACCTTCGACTGATGGACGACGACCGCGCGTTTCTCGCCTCAATTGGATTGTCCATGGACGGAAGAGACACCCCCAAGGTACTCTGCTGTAAGTGCAGGGTGACCCAAACCGAAGTGATCGTGATGAGGGCGCGAGTGGTATCGTCAATAGGCAACGTCGTGCGTTCCGAAGTTTGCGTCACTAGCGGCGGCGGGTGGTAGTGACCGGTGGTGGCGTCGTAGGAGAAAGGGCGTGTCGAGGGGGGTCGGCCCGACGAGGAGCGAGAGACAATAGTGGTGTAGGTGTCGAGGATGTTGAGCGTGGATGGTGTGAGGGTGGCGAGGATGGGATGTCGTCTGGATGACGGGTCCAGGACGCTGAAAGTGTATTTGTATTTGTTTTCGTCACTGCCATCGCGAGGCGTCTTGCGCTTAACCCAGCGCGCGACACATGTCCGCCCGTCCGAGGTGTGGCGCACAAACTCGTAAGACCCGTTGGGCAGCAAAGCCACCTGCCATACGGACCCGTCGGCGAGAGAAATCTCGGTGCCCGTGTCCGAGGATGGACTAATGACAGCCAGCAACTCTCGCTCCCTTCCATCCAAACGGTCGGCCTCGTCGTCATATGGGTTGTCACCGTAGTCTTCGCTCCGTACAAGAACTAAGTCAAAAGGTCCCAACCCACCCCGCAGGCGGAGTAACCAGGGGAATTTCTTGGCCAGGGCTGGGGCGGTGATGACCGGCCCAATCAACGCGCTTGGGGGCAAGACGTCGAAGGCTGGCTTGGGCCGGGTTCCGGTGAGCTGCTGGAGCTGGAGAACGAGCTTGGGGCGGATTTGAATAAATCGACGATGGCGCTTGACGACTCGCGGCGGGGGCTGGGCAAAGGCGAAGGTGGTTCCAGTCCGTGACGTTCGCTTTCTCCTCTTCTTGTCCGACGAGAGGACGCTCATGCCAGAGTCACTAGCATCGGAAGCAGCCCCGTCGTATTCACTGGGGGCTGATTCTGAAGGGGTCGGTCGCATATCGAAGTCGGTATCGCCACTAACAGCAGGCTCCGCAAAACGAACAGCATGGTCTCTACTAGAAAAGCTGTAGGATGCGGGACGTATTCGGTTCGTCGTAGGCGCGGGTGAGCGAGGGGTCATATAGGAGGAGTGACGTGTGGAAGCTTTTGCCGGTGTTGGTGAGGGTGACATTGTGCCAGTTTCGGTCTGCCCCAGAGTCGATCGTAATAGAGGGATTGGGCGTTGCGGTGCCGTATTGGAACCAGGGGGTTTCGAGTATTCGTGACCGTGGAGGCTAGCACCGGAATGGAGGATCATGGTGAGGCGTGTGGTCTACGAGTAAACGCGGTCCTCGGCTGATTCCTGCAACCAGAACGTGGGTGGCAGGACCTCTATAATGACAAAAGAAATTCAAGACTTATACGGGTGCGGTTGGTAGATATTGAACAATCACAAATTTTGAACGTAGGGATGAATGGTTCGTTTCCGAAACGGTATCCAGGGCCGTACGGGTAAGTCCTTGTCGAGATCAAGATCAGGGCAAAGGTCGAACAGAAGGTCGGGTACCAGCCCTACAAATCGTTCAAAAGAGGCGTAGCTTCCAGAAGGCACTCAAAAGAAGGTCGCCAGTACCATGCGAAGAAGAAAGAGAACAGTAGTCCAGCTGGTGATGAACGATGAGATAGTTTTGGTCTCTTCCAGGGGAATCTTCTCAAGACCTCGTGTGTTCGGATTCGGGTTCGGGTTCGGTTCTTTGTGCGAACGGGTACCAAAAGGTGACTGCCAAGGAGCCACAGTGAAAAAGAACCAGCTTCAATTGGCCCTATATGAAGATTAGAAATTAGAAGTTGTTTACAAGCTTTCTCCTTCTAATGAATAATCAGAAGGGCAATCCTTCTAATGAATAATCAGAAGGACCAGCCTTTGCGTGTTAACCAAACGACGCAACTTGATGAAAGTGTCCGGCAAGCGGGCGGGCACCGTGGTGGTCAGACCCGCAACCGAAATGGGAAAGGGGGACAGGGGAGTGCAAAAAGGACAATACTCCGCAGACGAGTGGTAGTAGACGGGTGGTAGTAGACGAACCTCGGAATTTTCCAGACGTATGATTGATCAGCCCAGGTGATATTTTGGAACGGATGGTCGGTGGAATTGGAAATTGGAAATAGGAAATTGACCAGCGGAAATGGTCGATGGTGGTGATGATGCTATGTTTCGTCTGCTTCTTGTCTGCTTGTCCAAAGAAGGATTTAATCGCGTAATTTGAACACTTCAGTAACTGTCAGGGAAAGACGCGACAATTGGAGCTGCCCAATCCATAGGATGGTCTAGATGCGGTGCGCGTAAGATTGGCTGTCTCTCTCTCTCGTTTTGTCTCTTTCCTTTGAAGACGGGCGGGTCAAACGAGGTATTCGTCCTCTATTAAAGTCTCACTTGTTAGCAGTGGAGCGAACCGATTGGCCTTTCTAACCCGAAAAATTGAAAAATCGAAAAACCAAAAGAAAAAAAATCGAAAGCAATACAGAGTATGGCAACAGCTCGAATTTGAAGGATTTGGTCTGTCGCATCAGCCCTCTCTCGGCACATCCGGAAACAAAGCAGGTACTTGTGGTTTAGTACGCCATTGGAGAGGCCTTGCCAACAAAGTACTCCGTATTGTTTCCTTAAACATCTAAGCGGTTTGGTATGGGTGGGACGAAAACCCTGACCAGACGAGAATAGGGTATCAAGGAGGCTTTCCAGTGGGTGTCCAGTGGGTGTCCAGTGGGTGTCCAGGGGGGGGTTGGGGGGGTTGGGCGAGGTTGCAGAGGAAATCCTGCATCCTAACACTGGGGACTGACCGAAACTTACAGGGGGGGGTCCAGCGTAGTAAACTAGATGCCGGGTTTAAAGTGTGGTGATGGTCGATACACGTACTCCGTATACGGAGTATCTGTGGTTTGCGAGAATCCGATGTAAGTTAGAGATCAAGCTGCAAGTGTCAATGTCATGTAAAGGGAAACCGGCGTTCAAAGTATATGGTCAAGCAATGAAGCATGGCCTCATCATAGGGATATCGCGGGGATGAAGTTTTTGGACATATTCCGTAAGTTAATAAGAAAGAACGAGATGTGGGAACTGTCAAAATCCTTTCATATTTGGTAGGAAGCGGCGTATTATACGTGCACCTTGAACCTCCCGACAAATCCATGGTATCATGCCTCAAACTAAAAGGGCAAAAAAAAAAAGGTACGGAGTACTGATTATGGAGCATTAAGTCATACTCCATACATCATCTCTGGGCGAGCCGGGTGGCCAGTCGCCATCGAGGCGCTAAAGAAAACTAAAGACAGCTAATTACGCAGTACAGCTTGCTCATTGCTCCCATGACAAAGTCTTCATCCTTGCTTCCTCTTTTTAAACTAGTTCGTCCATGTCTTGTTTCCACCAAGCTGACCCTCTCGCCGGCCCAAACCAAATAGAAATTAGTGTCGGGTTTATAATCAATCCCGTCAACCAACAGAAAATGCTGAACGGGCCTCGGCCCCTTGCCACTTCCCATAAATGGGTAGCCTTGTCTACCAATGTGCCCTCCGCCCGACGGACGAACGTCGGCTAAGTAGTATAGCCTCTTCTTTTTCTTTGGCCACCAAGAGGGGGGGGGGGGGTTATTGAAGTATGCTCGCCCATCTAGTTTAAACTAGTATGCAAGGCAAGCCAAGGTTGGCCAACTAATGAGAGATCGCAGAGAGAGACAACAAAGCGATTGATGGGCCACGGGTGACATGACACCTGTCTTGAATTCATCCACACGCACTCGCAACTCCATAAAGTAATTAGGCTTGCAGTTGCGCAGTCACAATATCCGTTTTCTCTTCCAAATTCTCAGGAGAAAGACGCAGGATATGACGATGCAACTAGGGCAGTAGTAATCTTGCATGTGACGGGTGATGGGCCACTAGTTAGCAGGCTGAAGTCTCACTCATCCGTTCGTTCCGTGACACTAATCATGGTAGTGTATCCAGCCCTGTGGCTCGCCGATATTTTCTCCGTACTTCCAAAGCACATAAGAAATGAAAACGCACATACGTACATAAGAGAAAGCGTATCGGCCGCGGCTTAAACCCGTCGCTCGGAAAAGAAAGAAAAAAAATGCAGTGAGAAGTCATTGGTTCTTTCGAGGTGATCTCATCATCGATAAATTGTTGGGATACACTGGTGCATGTCTTACATGCCAGCAGCTATTTCGTTGAGTGGCTTCAAATCTGTTCAACTTCCTTACCTCTCATGGTACCTTATCCGACTCGGATATGCAAGAACAGACAGAAACCAATTCTCTGGAACCCTGTATCCGTACGGAGTACTACGCACACACACGCACACACACATTGCTCGGTGTGGGCCGGGAGACATTGCTAGCACTAACCTCGAGTCAACATCCAACTAATGATTTCTTTCTCCTTGGAAAAACTTTTTCTTGCAGTTTCCTTTTAGCCCCTCCCCCCCCCCTGCTGAGTCGGAAATGCACAGACAGCGTGTTCCTGTACTCCGCACGGAGTACGCCAGAAAAAGACGCGAGAAGAAGAAAGAAGAAGAAAAAAAAACGACCGGTCTACTTGTAGTTCTCCAGACGCTCAGAGCCGGGACGGAGTTCATGAAGTCCGAGGAAGTGCGGCCTCGGGAGCATCATCGAAAGCGAGGGCGAAGCCTAACGGCTCCACACACACCTTCCAATTTTAGCATGGAAAGAGACGGCCCACTTGTCACTCGTGGAGTCGTTTGATGACGGCGGTACAATACAAGTATGTATTAATAGTTTACTACACGTACGGAGTACTCCGTACACGAATCTGCACACTAGGGCTGGGTAGGTACATTTGCGCTCTTCCAATTACCAGCTTCTATCCAACCCCGTCGATGACTACCTACTCGTACCTACACTCGTAGACAACCAGTGCAAAGACTATTCTGGAGTACTATTATTGCCTTCACTCGGAATAGGGGGTGGACATCCAGCCTGTCCCTAGCCTATCTCAGCCTGTCTAACGCGAGCTTCTTTTTCAGTTGCGGATGGCGAGAATGGCATGGTCAACCGCCTACGCATCCCACCCATCCCACGCATCCTGCGCACCTAACGTCCAACCCCTGCCTGCAGGTCTCTCACCAGGCCGTTTTCTCCTCTTCGCATTCACCGCCTGGAAGTCTGTTCTCTTAGCCATCGTCCTAGCGAGTGCTCTCGGCCCCTCGTACGATACATCCACATCCCTCGCCCTCGCTGTTCTTTCAGACAACCAGACCTCCATCACAGCTCCTCTGTATCCGCCTATTCTCATTGAACGTCTCACTCGTTGGGATGCTATCTACTTTGTCAGCTCCGCGCGCCGAGGTTATGTTTTTGAGCAGGAGTGGGCTTTCGGTGCTGGGTTCCCCACCCTCGTCTCCTGGGTTGTTGCTGGCCTGACCAAGTCGACGTCGGGGACCAGCGTTGATGTTGCCATTGATGGCTATGGATATCTCGTGCCACTGGTGTCCATCCTAGTTGCACATTCTGCACATCTCGGTTCCGTATTCGCCCTCTTTTTTTTGATTCGCCGTCTTGTTGGGGACACGAGGCTAGCGCTGGTCGCTGGCCTGTTGCACATCCTCACTCCTGGCGGTCTATTTCTCTCGTCGCCCAATGCAGAGAGTCTTTTTTCCCTACTGTCATTCTGGGGGCTTTTTGTATTTGCGGTGAGCTGCTACCATGAAGCCACTTCGTGGGCGCACCACGCGACAGTCGTCTTGGCCGGAGCCTTGTTTGGTCTGGCAACGATTTGCCGTAGCAATGGTATACTGAATGGAATACCGTTTGCTGCTGAACTGCTTCTCGGACTACGTCACTTTGTCGGGCAGCCAACCTTGTCGGGCCTACTCAGACTTGTCCCTGTGGTCGTAGGAGGTCTCCTCGTGGCTTCGGGAACCATTGTGCCTCAGTACGTAGCATATTTGCGCTATTGTGCCGACCCGGCCCTGGAAGCATTTGGCTGGCGGCCTTGGTGTCGAAAATTTGTGCCAAGTATCTACAGTTTTGTCCAGCAACACTATTGGTAAGCTTAAGCCTGCCCTCTCCCTCTGTCAACCCTCCGACATCCGAAAGGGACTATCACTGCACCTTGTTCTGTGCTAACATGTGCTAGGAATGTCGGATTCCTACGGTACTGGTCACTATCAAATGCGCCCCTTTTCCTTCTTGCTGCGCCTATGCTCTATTTGCTCATGAAATCTGGCCTTGTGATCCTCGTTGAGGCATATCATGCACTGAAATCCGTACCGTCTGATGCCGTTTCTACCTCTATCTCCCACTCAGGCTCAAAAACCAGCTTTGACCACCGCTCTTCCCAAACTGAGCAACGGAAACAGCTTTTTATCGCATCCGTAGCTGTGGGCCAAATCCTTCTGGCAGTTCTCGCGTTGACGAGTTACCATGTGCAAATCATCACTAGAATTTCATCTGGGTATCCTCTGTGGTACATGTGGCTCGCCAATCTACTCAGAGACGAGGCATATGGCAAGAAAAGGGTTGGACATGGTGTTGTTGTGTACATGGCAATGTTCGGCATGATACAAGGTGTTCTTTACGCCTCTTTCCTACCCCCCGCTTGAGCTCTCTATCTTGAAAATCAATGCGTATAACGGTATAATTGTAAAAGAATATAACACTCTTTTCTCCGTAGAATGCTTTGTACACAATGTTGCCAAATGAATTCACTTTGAAGGTCGAGAAGTACTTGCCAGCACCGCGGTTAAGCTGGGGCCGAATTCGTCGTACCTAGCAGTCGGGCAAGAAGTATGCGACGTTTGGACACTGAATAGGTTGCAGGCGATGACAGTCGATCTCGTCTGAACTTTCCTCGACGAGCGGCCCGGGGCTTTAGGGCGGGTACCAGCTGGGTCGGCAACACTTCCAATACGTTGGCGGGGAAGGCGGTACAGGAAAGTCCCGCGTGACCGAGGCCTTGAAGGATGTTTTTGCTGTCCGTGATGAGAGCCATCTACTCCTCGTGACGGCGACGTACGGCACCGCGGTCGCCGGAATAGGTGGCCGTCCCGTACACTCTGCCTGCCAGTTAGCCGTGAAACGAAGCAAGGCAAAAGGATTGAGAATGACGGAGCACCGTCAGCGGTCGACTACAATCCACCGCCGCTGAACTTGAGCGGTGTGACAACTGAACAACTGAGAGGGTCTCTCGGGGCTTCGTGCTAAAGTCCGCTGCCTGTAGAGCGTTCTCTTCCAAGGCTGCGGATTTTTTTTTTTTTTTTTTGTCATTTTTCAGTGAGGGTAAGGGTATCGTCAGTCTAAAGGCCGACGATGCCGAAGACTCTGTCCTCAGGGACGTGTTGACATGTAGTACGTAGGCTTGGCAAATGCCCCAGAGCAACAGCCTGGTTCCCTTGAAGTCGTCAAGCAGTCCCAAAATCTCCGGGCGTCGGGCCTTGTCCGCCAGATGGTGTGGTAGGGCCGCTCGACGACGCCATGGTAGCACTCGACCTAGCCGACACTGTGGTGAGTTTGGCATGGGCTTTGTCTTCGAGCCCACTAGCGCCGCGTTGTCCTTGAACTCCTGGGCCACAACGTTGGTGCCCTGGCCGTGGACAATGAAGTCGGGGGAGGCCGATGTACGTATCCAGGCAACACTACCGAAGCTTGCTCCTGAGACTGAACCTGAACCGCCTGGGCGGTCCCTGATGCCGCTGACAGCCATGGAGTCCTTGGGGACCTCTCCCGTTTGCTCTTGCGGGTCTTGAGTAGACGTCCCGGTGATGTGAAGCTATTAATACTCGTGCACCGCCCCCACTATAATGGATATTAGTGGGGGCTGTGCACTGAACACGCTGACGCTAGGACCTGGGGTACTGTACTAACAGCAGGGATAGTCCCGTCTCCATAGGAACTTGGCTTTTTTTTTCCTAAGAAATCCCTGGAGACCGAGCCGGAAATATTACTTGATGCTGTGGAAAGAACGGAGTTGGGTGAATCGTGAGTTCTTTTCATGACAGACTCCATGGCCCCCTCTTAGGCCATGTGTCTTATTAGGCTTGGCCTCTGGTGGTTCGTGCATACTTGTAGTTGGTCGTGTTGGCTCTCGAAGGCGGCGATTGGCTGGAGCAGGTGCATGACCGCCCTGCTATCTAAGGACAAGGCTCCCAGATGTCTGCCCAAACCCCTCTTTTCCTCTCTTCCTCAACTTTTTGATCCTCGTTAAGTTCTTTATTCCCTTACATTTACGCTCTGTTTGACCTATTTCTTGGCCTATACGAAGATACCATGCCTATTTCCTCCAGGTCGACTCGCCTCCTCAGCTCGGGCGCGGACCTACGCGACCACGATGTTAATGACTCTTCGGCAGGTCCGTCCATCCCGACTATGACAGACTTGGCCGCGCACGATTCTCGTCCTGGAAAGCGCGTCTCGGAGAGTCGACCCTCCCCCGTACAAACAAAGGGCGTCAGGCTCTGCCAAGTGCACCCTACTCCCCAAAACGAGTGCGCTACTGACATCGACATTATTGCCATCCATGGCTTCGACACGAAGTCGCCGGACACGTGGACATGGGATGCCAACGGGATCCGCGTCCATTGGCTCGAAGCACCCGATATGCTACCTAAGAAGTTTCCGACGGCGCGAATCTTCACTTGCGACTGGCCGGCCGACTTCCTCGAGCAGCCAGACTTCATCCAAAAAGCAATCGATGAGTTTGCACGGCTCCTGCTCGCTGGTGTCAAGAGCCGACCTCCTGTACCGAAGGACTCCTCTGAAAAAAATAATAGGCCCATTATATTCATCGCATCGTGCCTCGGAGGCGTCGTCTTAATGAAAGCGCTCGTGATGGCGAGCGGCGAGTATCTTTCCGTGAAACAAGCGACACGCGGTATCGTCTTCCTCGCCACGCCATTCCGGGGCACTTCGTTCGCCAATGTGGCCAAGTGGGCGGAGCCGGGCCTGAGGGTCTGGGCTTGGACTAAGCACAAGAAAATCTCTCAGTTGGTCAAAGACGTGCAGCCAACTTTCGAGCTCGGAGAACTTGTGCGGGCCTTCGTGAATGTCTGTCGGGAAGAAAATCTCACCAAGAATGTGTTTACCTTTTACGAGACAGGCAAGTCGAGCCTCCCGCGCAAAGTCTGCCACTGGCTCCCTGAGCTTTTATCTGCAGAACAGCCGGTATGACTTATAACCCTTTTTACCCTCGTGCTTTTGTTGTACCAAGCGGAAGCTAACTCATCTCAGCTCGTCGACATAAACTCCGCGACATTGGACATCGTTCCACATCCCCTGCCCCTCGAACGACCCCATGTCCTGATGAACAAGTTTTACGGCCCTGGTGACCCAGGATACCTTCTTGTTGCTGATAAGTTACAGGATCTTCTTTACGAGGTCCGCAACGGGCAGCCAATCAAGAAAACAGACAAATGGATACGAGATCACCGCTACTCTCCGGAAAAACTTCGTATTGAACGACTCTCGGGCGAACTACTGCCGATGGACCAATGTTACATCAATCTAGCCATTGTAGAGCAGTCTAGGAATGACGATAATCGCGAAAAGGAAGGGGACACCGAACAACAGTCTTCCCCGTTCACGCTCCTCGCCCGGTTGAAGCTCGAGGCGCCGGACAGGCATATCGAGGCTACCTTACCGAACCTATTCGATCCCCGCAAGACACACGACGGCCAGATGAGACGACCAAGCCGAATTTTGATTCGCGGACGGGCCGGAGTGGGCAAGACCACTCTCTGCAAAAAGATCGTCTATGAATTTACGTACGGCACATTATGGCAGGGCTTGTTCGATCGTGTACTTTGGGTGCCCTTGCGGAACCTAAAGCGCGAGGAAAGATGCAAGGCAGCTGGATATAACCTCGGCAATCTATTTTACCACGAGTATTTCTCGCAAGACCTTGAAGGCCCTCATCTTGCCGACGAACTATGGAGGGTGGTAAAAAGTGTAGCCGAACGTGATAGAACTTTATTTATCCTGGACGGCCTGGACGAAGTAGCACAGGACTTAAAAGGCGATATGCTCGACTTTCTCGTAGAACTCTTGAACCAGCCAAACGTCATCATCACGTCCCGCCCCAATGCGCTTCTCCCTGCCTCATCAAATCCGCCCCATCTCGAGTTGGAGACCATCGGCTTCTACCCGCGCCAAGTGACAGACTACGTTAAAAATGCATTTATTGATCGGGAAACAGGCATATGCGATTTGAAAAAGATCAGCGAGGTTCGATCCTTTCTCCAACGCCATCGTATCATAGAAGGTCTGGTGCGCATCCCGATCCAGCTGGATGCGCTTTGTTATACCTGGGCGGACCTCGATTTTAAAACCGGAATGGATACCATGACCCGCATGTACAAAGCTATCGAGCAGACGTTATGGAAGAAGGATGTCGTGCGATTAGGGAGGAAGGACGAAAGTTATGCGAAGTCCGCTCAGCCTTTCGAAATCGAGAGAATAGTTCGGAAAGATATGGAGCTTCTTGAAGGCCTGGCCTTCAACGGCCTACACTACGGCATTTTAGACTTCACGCCAACCCACCGAAACAGAATCGCTACAAAGTTTCCGCCCTCATCGGAGGCACCGAATTTGTCAATGGATGAGACTCTTACGCGGATCTCCTTCCTCCGCACGTCTGATCAATCAAGGAACCGAACCTACCACTTTATCCATCTCACTTTTCAGGAATACTTTGCGGCGCGGTATTTCGTTCGCCAGTGGAGGGAGGGAGGACAGCTCCAGTTTCTTGCACTTGACAATGAAGAGGCTGAGGCGGAATCGATCCCCACTGTGACCTATCTTCAAGAACACAAGTACGACGCGCGGTACGACATCATGTGGCGTTTTGTGGCGGGCCTGCTCGGCTCAAAGGCCGACACTTTTTTTCAGGCCATCGAAAACGAACCTCGCGACCTCTTGGGTCCTGCACACCAGCGGCTGGTCATGCATTGCCTGAACGAAGTGTCGCTGAAGGAACCATCGGAATCTACGAAACTTCAAGAAAGCTTAAAAAATCAACTTTGCGAATGGGTGTGGTTTGAATGCGGGTACACAAAAAACTCGAAGTTAATACTCGAAATGGAGCTTCCTGAAGACGTCTTAAACCAAGCCCTGGATCAAGCATCCGAGAATGCGAGAATCATTATTCTCAACTCACTAAGGAACCGTCTATCTATGCCATCAAGTACTGCAAAAATGGCAGCTTCGTGGCTCGGAGACAATTTATCGCAAGATACTACACTGGCCATCCTAGGTATTTTTTCCTGGCAGTCAGCGCTCCTGGACCTCTCCGATGATATGGTTAAGACGGTTGCGGCGCGGCTTGATGATACACACTGGGATATAAGGCAAGCGGCCATCAAAGTGCTTGGGAAGCGACCAGAACTCTCCGATGATATAGTTCAGGCGATTGCGGCACGGCTTGAAGATACAGACCGGGACGTAAGGGAAGCGGCCATCGAAGTGCTTGGGAAGCAACCAGAACTCTCCGATGATATAGTTCAGGCGATTGCGGCACGGCTTGAAGATACAGACCGGGACGTAAGGGAAGCGGCCATCGAAGTGCTTGGGAAGCAACCAGAACTCTCCGATGATATAGTTCAGGCGATTGCGGCACGGCTTGAAGATACAGACCGGGACGTAAGGGAAGCGGCCATCGAAGTGCTTGGGGAGCGACCAGAACTCTCCGATGATATAGTTCAGGCGATTGCGGCACGGCTTGACGCTACAGACCAGTACGTAAGGCGAGCGGCCATTGGAGCGCTTAGGATGCGACCAGAACTCTCCGATGATATAGTTCAGGCGATTGCGGCACGGCTTGACGCTACAGACCAGTACGTAAGGCGAGCGGCCATTAGAGCGCTTAGGATGCGACCAGAACTCTCCGATGATATAGTTCAGGCGATTGCGGCACGCCTTGACGCTACAGACCAGTACGTATGGGAAGCGGCCATCGAAGTGCTTGGGGAGCGACCAGAACTCTCCGATGATATAGTTCAGGCGATTGCGGCACGGCTTGACGCTACAGACCGGTACGTAAGGAAAGCGGCCA
>JADHKT010000071.1:0-60653 GCA_019925285.1 Graphium sp. VPRI43844
TCACGAACCAGACCATTGTACCCATCGCAGGACACTCACTTGCGGACGTACAGGGTCACCTCGTGTTTGCACTAGCTAGATCAATCAGATTACCCAGTTATACCGACACTGTCTTTATATAGACGATGTTAAAGCGAGGCGTGTGTCGGAAACTGCAATGGGGTCTTTCTGCCCAATCACCGCCCGTGGGCCTGCCCTCCAGCCAATCACCGTGTCGTTTTCTCTTTTCTGTCCAAACGCTTCCACAATTAGTAGCCGGCCTGCGAAGCAGGCCCTTCACACAAAGCCTCGTATTCAACGGGTACTCCGTACATGTACCATCTTAGCTGTCTGATGAACTCCATACGTGTAAACTAGTTTAGATTAGGGTCGGGCAGAGACCCTTTTCGATAAATGTTTGCACCGACGGTATCCCTCTCTTTCCAGTCAGCTTTCATTCTTTTTCTTTATTGGATGGACCAGGGACAGGGCTAAACTTTTCAGGCAATTTCCCCTTCTGGTTACCTGACATTTGAAGCTTGCGAGTACCCCAACGATTCCAACAGTGGCATAGAGAAATAGGAAGGCGGTATGGGATACAGAAGGCGGTGAAGATTTTACGCGGCAGAATCATGACAATTGCGGAGCAGGTCTGCAATATTACCAGAATCCAATTCTCTCTCTCTTCAATTCCTCTCCACCCCTCAAGGTTAGTATCACATACCATCTCTTTTCTATGGCGAATTAATATGCGAAAGGATGTCTCATGTAACCAAATCACTATTACATACTCGAAACACTTTATACCCCTTACTACTTGTTTTCTTCTGATTTATATTATAGTAGTAATAATATCAAACCGGTGGGCCGGCCACGCTGGATCCCGCGTGGACGCTTGAGTCCATCCGGAAGCGCTACAAGGGCCTAACCAAAGCAGAAAGCTCTCTCCTGGTGCATGGACGCACCGGACGCATCAGACTTGCGGCCTATCTCTTCAGGGGGCAGCTAACCGACGCTTCCACATGCCCTTGCAGGCGGGAGGAAGAAGATTTTGAGCAAAAGCCCCTGTCGCCCTTAAAAAAGGCCTCAGAACCCACCTCTTGCAAGCAATAAAGCGTCTGTCGTAGTGCCTTGTGTGACTGTATTCCGTTGAAGACGTGGGAGAAGCCGCTTCCGAATCATCATGAGCCTCCATTTCGAAGCTACCCCAATAACGTCATTTAACCATTAGTTCAGCGATAGGTTTGGCAATACGGTGCTGAACCCCAGTTACGGCCACGTCTCTACAGTTGTTGCTTTACAGTAAATTACAGTGGATGCTTCACTGTAAGTAAACTATCACAGTGGAAGATTCACTGTAAATCCACTGTTACAGTGGATGCTTCACTATAAATCCACTATACAAAGGATGATTCACTGTAAATAAACTATTACAGTGGCTGATTCACTGTAAGTCCACTGTTACAGTTGTTGGGTCACTGTGAATAAACTATTGCAGTGGCTGATTCAGTGTAAGTCCACTATTCGCTGGCCCTCTCACATAGACAAGCATTTTACCACACACATTCACATACCTTACTAGGCATCATTCTATGAAGAGTGTGTTTGGACGAGGGTGATATCTCTTCTGTCGGTGAGGTAGAAATCCCAAATGTATCCAGACCACTGGGATCATCTCTCTTCCTGGTACGACATAATATGGCCCCGAATACCGACAACGAGATAACCGAGAAGAGACCCCGAGTACGCGATATGCTTCAAAAACGTCTAAAAATTCACATCGAAGCCTCCGCTCCCAACACACAGGCTCAGAATGGCAACGCGGAAGCCATTGGAAGAATCAGCAAGGAAAAAGCTCGTGCAATGCGACTGGCGGCACACCTACCACATTTCCCTGGCCTGAATGTGCCAATGGACGGACTGGACAGACCAGTACGTACGAATTATGCTTACATAGCAGCCCATACGGTGTACCCGGTGTACTCCGTACTCCGTATTACTAAACCTAAACCTAAACCTCGCCTGGATGCAGTGCAGACGCCAATTAAGAACAAAGCCCCACCACGGTTAAGCACAGTTTCCACCCTCCCCAGCTTGGTCTCTCAATTCCCCCATGTTACATGTCCTGTCCACAAACAGGGTCAACAACAAAAAGTGCATTGAACGCTCTTGACCTTGTGCTAATTAACCCTACACAAACATATGCATTTGTTTCTTTTTGCCTCTTATTTTATTTCTTAATTACATAACATAATGGCGGCTGTGTGGCGGCTGAGAGCGTTTGCACTGGGACGCGGGGGCGCATTGAGCCGATTATCGGTGTGTCGTGCCGCGTCGACCTCGGCGTCCGCTGCGGCATCATCCAATCCGCTACCTTTGGAAGGGATCAGGGTCCTGGATATGACGAGGGTTCTTGCCGGGGTGAGTTTGTATATGTGTGTGGTAATACGAACAATTTAAGACTCTTTGCTCCGTTCATTGTTCTGTATCAACCGCCCCATTGTCTTGTTTATTTTTAGAATCTTCAATCTTCTTTACAAGTACAGCATTCGAATGGAATCATGCTCATTGTGTCCAGCCCTATAGTACTCAAATCCTCGGCGATCTTGGGTGAGAAACAGCTGCCTGCCATTGGCTTCGACGGCCTTTGTACGCCAAATAAGTCAATACTAATTTCGATCGGCATCTATGATGATTTGCAATATCAAGTGCCGAGGTTATCAAAATAGAACACCCTCAAAGGGGTGATGACACGAGAGCCTGGGGCCCGCCGTACAAGCCGTACAAGCCTGACTCGGGCCTCGAAGGACCGGGCGAATCCGCTTATTTCCTTTGTGTGAGTGTGACGATTGAAGAAATATTTGCAGGAAGATGAGGAAGAGGGATGAAGAGGCCCTTCTGGCCCTCTTTCGGCGTCAGCCGTTGTCTCTATGCTAACCCGGCCCTCCGTCCAGGTAAACCGGAACAAGAAGTCGATTGGCCTCTCATTCCAGCATGCCGCAGGTATCGACATAATTCACAAACTCGCTGCCAAATGCGATGTCCTCGTGGAGAACTACATTCCTGGCTCTCTCAAAAAGTACAAGCTCGACTACGAGAGCCTCCACGCCATCAATCCGGGCCTCATCTACACGTCTATCACAGGGTATGGACAGACAGGGCCCTACTCGAGCCGTGCAGGGTACGACGTCATGGTCGAAGCTGAGTTTGGTCTCATGCATATCACTGGCACTCGGGACGGGCCGCCTGTCAAGGTCGGTGTGGCCGTGACAGACCTGACGACGGGTCTCTACGCGAGCAATAGCATAATGGCATCACTACTGTCGCGAGCACGGACAGGCAAGGGTCAACATCTCGATGTGGCGCTGAGCGACTGCCAGACTGCGACGCTTGCGAACATTGCGAGTAGCACGCTGATTAGCGGCGAGAGGGACACGGGGCGTTGGGGCACAGCACACCGTGAGCCGCTATTCCTTGAAATGTTTTTTTTTTCTTTTTCTTTGCTTCTTCTTCTATTGGCTGCTAACTCAGAGCCGCTTAACTAGCCTCCATCGTCCCCTACAAAGCATTCGAAACCAAAGACGGCGCCATCCTCCTCGGGGGCGGAAATGACCGTTTGTTTGGTATCCTTTGCGAAGGCGTCGGCCGACCAGAGTGGAAAAACAACCCAAAATTCGTCACGAATACACAACGAGTGCACCACCGCGTAGAACTCGAAGCGGCCATTGAATCAATCACGAAGCAACGCACAACGGCAGACTGGCTAGCCACATTCGAGGGCCGCGGCATTCCATACGCGGCGGTCAACGACGTGCTCGACACTCTGCAGCACGACCACACGGCGGCGAGGAAGATGGTTATTGAGATGGAGCACGAGGCGTGCGGGACGATTAAGTTGGTCAATACGCCTGTCAAGTATTCGGAGACGCAACCGCGGGCGAGAATGGCACCGCCGCTCTTGGGACAGCATACGAACGAGGTGTTGAGGGAGCACCTTGGCATGGGGGAGGAAGAGATTGAGGGACTACGGAAGCAAGGGGTTATCCGATAATATTTCAACTCTTGGGGCGTGTTCCTCTTCTTTGGCCAGCCTTGCTAAAACTCGCATTGTGATGAAGGTTTGCCTTTGGTTCTATTAATGCTGGACTTGTTAGACTTGCGCCAATACTGCATGTCGGTTGAATCAAATGCACCATGCGTCTATCCAATTGCGACGACTCTAAATAGAATGTTCTACTCGGCGATCCGAGCCATTCCCTCGTGTGTTTGCTCTTTCAAGTCGTGATGTTGATTGACAATAACATATACGGAGGAATACAAGCATCGCCGGCTACTCGAGTGCTGAAACTTGGTGGCTACAGGGCTCGAAATACCAAGTAGCGCCGTAACTTTTGAAATGCTAGGGCATACGAGGGCCCCAGCGGCCACCTTCAGGCTCAATGGAGAATAATTGGACGGAGCTACGGAGCCTCATGACACTTTTTTTTTTTTCCTCCTTTTTCCCATCATTTTCTCAGATCAGCTTCACGCTCTCGCTTCCCGCCCAATTGAATAGCCACTTTCGACAGAACAATACCAATACCGACCACACCAGCCTCCTCTTTAATTCCGAACAATGAGCAAGTCATTTTCATCGCCCGCACAATAGCCTCCCGATACGCACCATCGATATGCACCTACCACCCTGAAGCGGTCGTATGATTGGCTCTATTCACTTCCCCAGCTCTGCTCTCACCATTGTGCAAATGTGCCTCTATTGATGAGTGGCAGCGACAATGCCAATATCTGACGCATTGTTTCTTTTCTCCCAATTGTCACCGAACTGAAAAGTTTCTACACTGCGCACACTGAGGCCTACCTTTTTTCCACATATAAAATACTGCCTTTCCTCCCCTCTTCTTTCACAATTTCCCCCTTCTACCTCTCTTCTCGCTAGACTGTCTTCGGATCCAAATTCTCTCCCAAAGCTACGCAAAGGAAAAGTCTCGCACGGGTTCTCGACATCTATCAACTCGCCCGTTAGCCAAAGCAAAAAGCTGCCAGAATTTCAACCTGCCAGCTTCACGAGTCGTCTTGCCCAGTCAACTTCTACCAAGATCTCGTTTCTGGATCAGTCAGTTTGTGACTGGAATATATTGTGGTATCCCGCACATTCTTCCCTCCATACCTTGAACGCGGCATATAACCACATTCTTATTGCCTTGGTTTTCCTTGGTTGCACCTTTCCCTGGTCATTTATCTCAACAGCCTGACCACATACCCTTCTATCTATCGTCTACGCAGTTGAGCCAGCAGAGCAGCTCAACTCTTCACTGTCTAGACAGTCTAATCACTTTCTTGTCTCCCTTGGTTACATCTTCCCTTGGTCACTCGTCTTTACAACTTGACCATATACCCTTCTATCTATCGTCTCCGCAGTCGATCTAGCAGAGCAACTCAACTCTTCACTGTCTTAACAGTTTAACCCCCTTCTTGTTTCCCTTGGTTTTCCTTGGTTACATCTTCCTCCGGTCATTCGTCTTTACGGCCTGACCACATATTCTTCTATCAACCTATCATCCTCTACGCGAGCCAGCCGAGCATCTCAGCTCTTCTCTAAACGGTTTAACCCCCTTTAATTGTTTTCACCTTCTTGTTCTCACCTTCTTATTTTCACCTCGTCCGCGATGCCTTCTCTTGTCGCTGAGGCCTCAACTTCTTCGGAAGCTCAAGACGCTATTCAGCAGCAAGTCGATACGCCCGACTCGCTGCCCACCGTCTCTACCATGGCAAGCCCCGATGGTGGCCGTACCATGACTCCAACTTTGGAAGACTTGACCAACATGGCTGTCGACATGGCTATGAACGCTCCCCTTCCCCCTTCCCCCTTCGATCTCCGAATCGCCGAACCAGCTCGTCGCGTTCCACAACCCATCGTCGCCAAGCCCGTCAAACCCCTTCCAGCGCCTCTGCGTCGCAAGATGCTTAAGCGAAAGCGTGCCTACGAGGCCAAGCTTGAAAAGGAGAAGCGGTCCCCAAAGAGACCCGCCCCGCCTCTCAAGAACACGCTCGAGCTCACGCCTCCTGGCAAGAAGCGTAGGCTTGATCTGGACCTGCTCCGGAACGAGGTCCCCTGTCCCCATCACGGCAAACGACCGAGCACTCTCCCCAAGCCACCACCACGCAGAAAGAAGCTGGTCATCCCCGACAAAGCCCCGCGTGTTTGTTCTGGTTGCTCCCGACTATCGCATACCGAGACTAACATTCTCGTCGTATGCCGATATTGCGATGACATCTGGCACCAGGACTGCACCGTGCCACGGGTTGTTGAACCAGACCAACCCTTCAAGTGCGCCGCCTGTTTTATGGAGGACGACGAACAGCTGCGCTACCGCGAGCTGAAACGGGAGTACGCCGAGCTCCAGCGCCAGCTCAACATTGACACTGAGCGTGCCAAGTGTCTGGCCTCGTTCCCCCAGGGAATCGTGGTTGACAACCCCGAGCTTGTGGGCTTTGTGGCGGGTACTTCGTCCGACGAAAAGGTTAGTCTTTGTCTTTGTCTTTCCTTCTTTCCAGTTTCTTCCTTTTCTCTCTCGCGATCCTTCTCTCATGCTGGGGTATCTTGTTTCATATCCGCTAACCCTTCTTCTTGCACCAGCGGATGGAGTACTTCGAACGAATGCCCCGAGCGGAACAGTTAGGCCTTCTTGGCCTCTGCGACAAGTTGGTGCCCGGACTTCTGTCCGAGCTTCTGGTTTCCGTGTCGAAGAAGCAGCCGGAGCTGCCCATCTTCCGGTGCCCCGACTGGGCCGCCCGCCTGGACGTGCCCATCGTCCCCAAGAGTGCGATGCCCCCGGCGGCCAGCGATGACTATCTCAAGAACACTATCATCGCTGGTCGGCCGCTCAATCGAAAGGTCTACGCACCTCACGAGCGGTCTAGTGGGTGGTACGCCATGACCCTTCCTCTAGCTCGAGGAAGCACGGCAGCCGTCAACGCTGCCAGGGAGAAGTCCTTGGCTGCCCTCGCGGCCAAGGCCGAAGCTGCCAAGGGGTTGGCCAACGGTGCCGGCACCAGCAAGGGTGGCGATGGGGATGACCTGCTGCCCACGACGTGGCCCAAGTCGGGAGGTGGGTTTTACACCCACATTTTCGGCAGCGTGACGGGCCATGTCGACCTCGAGGATTCCGACACTAACTGTGACGAAATTCCGAGCAAGATTCCCGCCAGAAAGGCCCCGCCCCCCGTTCGCCGGATCGGCCCTGTCCCCGACCCAGCTTGGTACCTTGCCCTGCTCGACAAGATTAAGAAGAAGTCGAAAGTGGCAAAGGCCACCAAGAAGGCCAACTCGACCGAGGACTCTAACAAGGACGCACTAGATGTTGCTGCCACGAAGCCAGCCAAGGTCGCCGCGACGCCAACGCCGGGCCGCCGCCGATCGGCCCGAAGGAACCGTGGCCAAGCCGCAAAAACCAACGCCATGGACTCGGAGGTTCCCGACCAGCAAGGCGATGCCATGGAAGCTGACACCACGCCGACCTCCTCTGTCTCCAGTCCTTCGGCCGACGGCGTGTCTATTTATCACGCCCCCGCCAGTCAGGTCCTGTCAGAACGGACTTCAGCCGACGATGCTACTCCGGTCCCTGTTGAACAGCCACGAGAGTCAGCAGATCGCAGCGTAGCCGACCATGCTTCCTCACCTAACGCTCCCGTCGAAGATGCCCCCGCCACTGCCCTGGAATGTGAGACCGGCAACAAACCAAGCAAGGATGAGAAGCTTGAGAGCGCAACGGACATTTCCAAATGAGGTTTGACCACGTACGGCCGCCACCTACAATCTACATGAACTCGGGCCACTTTTATACCTGCTCACTGTCCAGGTGTCGGATTCCATTATTCTACTGTTGCACCGCTCATTGCACCAAATGGCAGGATTCTACGTGTTTTCTCTTTTTCTTTTCTGTACGAAACGGACGGAGTCTCGGTTCTTTTTTCTCTCTGCATTTGTTTCTGCTTTCGTTTTGTACCATAACCATCTGTTTAGACTCTTCAAGCCACTGCTTTTTTCTTGTTCCCAGGTTTATGTTTCTCGGAACTTGTCAGGCTGAACAGAACGTACGAGGGAAATCACTCATCGTTGGCTAGGGAAGAGACGGTCGGAGTGTTGTTTTCTTTCTCGTAAGTTGCTGGATAGCTTCATATGACGATAGGGCCAATTTCTAAGATTTACATCAAGGCCTTTTTTTGTTTGTTTTTTGTTACTGTGCATGACACTTTCACGACTTTTACATTAAGATAGAAAGGCAAGAAGAAGAATATTGAAGAAAAAGTTACAGACTTTTGTAATATATTTAAATGAAAGAGACGCCTGTCTCTTTTCATTGAGAAGAGACTCTCCCCATTTTGGTCAAGTGAAGGAAAAAAAAAAAAAAAGGGAGAGAGAGTAATTATCTAGTAAAGATGAAGAAAATGAAGAAGAGAGAAGGATATATGGCTAATAAGAAGAACACGCCCAAAACATGAAATGTATCCAACACAGCTCAGGATTCACAAAGGTGAAATCCTCCCATCCCACACATACTCCAGCTCCTCGTCCCATTCATCGATAGGCGAGACATCTTCCTGGTAGTCCCCATCAACAACAATCTCCCCATAAACACTCTCGGAGCCCCTCGACAACGTCCTTTGGACCACAGTACCAACTGTCACCGCGCCATTAGACACATCGTGGGAACTCGGTCGACCGACAACTCTCGGGGGTGAGGTCCCGCGCCCATATCTTCGGACAAAGGGACTTGAGCGCGTGCTCGGGCTCGATGTAGCTTCCGTTTGGGGACTTGAAGGGATAGACATAGATGAAGAAGAGCAGGATGTTCCTCGAGAACTTGATAATGGGAGAAGTCTATTTAGACTTGAGGACCGAGGGGGAGGAACAGGTCTGGTAAGTTGTCTCCTTGGTCTTTGATTTTGAACCCGTGGGAATGAAGGAGCAGATACAACTGGACTACTAATGGCGCTCAAGCTCCGAGCTTCCCTCCTCCTTCTCACAGCACCGCTTCTCGAAAGGGAACTCGTCATAGGCGGACTATCTCTCAACCTAGCAAGTCTCTGACTAGGAAGATTGTCAATGTCGCTTCTCAGTCTAGGGGGAGCAGCGTTACGTTGTTCGGATTCGCATTCGTTACAGATGGAATATACTCTCCTCTGGAGGGGAATTTGCGCCGGACAGGGGTTCTCGGGGTCAAAGGGCCAGTTCTGATGGACTAGGGGTCTTGTGCTGTGGATGGAAAGGCTGGTTGAGCGGGGGTGGTTTGGACATGGGAGGCAGATTGTTTGGGTGTGGCCGCAGGGGTAGAAGTAGCCGGTGTATTGGCACATGGTTGGAGGGATTTCTCTTTTCTTTTTGGGGGGGAGAGGCGTTGGGGTTGTGATAGGTTTTGGGTATGGATGGGGTTTGTCTGTGTAACGTGTGTTCCGTGTACGACTGGACCTTTTGTCGTATACGGATGGTCAGGATGTTTTCTTTCTGCGTTGCGTTGGTAATGTTGGTTTTGGTGTTTGAATTGGTGATACCTTCGTGTCTTGATGATGAGGGGAATGTAAAGTTGAGAGTATGTTTGTTTCTAATGTGTATGGAGGAGACTGAGTTTGCTGTGGTTTGTTAATGGTTTAATGGATTAATGGTATAGATTGTTTTCTTTATCAGACAAAAGAAGAGAAAGTACCTGTAAGGTAGATTAGATATATGGACGTTACGTTAATCAAGGTAAATGTTATATATAATTCACCATTCGTCTTCGTCGAACAAGGCAGGTCACAGATCGTCCCCTGTCTCCCTCCTCTGGACAACTTCAAGGACATGAACGACATCCTTATTCACCAGGAGGAAGGATGGTATTCTATATATCATCGTCAATGTAAACTGTAGTCGTCTCTCCCCCCAAAAAGTCAATGAATCACAAGGAAACAAAGACCAGTTTAAGTTCTATGCGGGTGTGGGCGGGTGCATTCCTTTCACCTTTGCCAACAAACAAAGGCCTTGTAGGGAAAATGACAAATGGCAAAGCCAAGTGAACAAAAGAAAAAAGAAACAAGCCAAGGAGAAATACTATCACTATAGTACTATAGTAGGACAAAGAACTTGCATAACCTGTCCTTTTGATTCAATATTTAGAGGCTGTTCAATTGTGCAAACTATGAAATATGATATCCTGAACAAAAGGTCGACATAAATTTCACAATACAAGTATACTCAAAAGCTTAATCCAACAGCCAAGAGCCTACCCAAGGCCTCTTTCCCTCCTTCACACTGTAAGCCAACTCAGGACACCCTCCAGAGGAGACAGGACAAAGCAAAAAGGCTCTCTCCATTCTATCCTTCATTTATTGCAAGAATCTTCTTCTAGGCCCTGTTCTCTGAGGCCCTGTACTCGGCCCTGAAGGTACTTATCTTCTCACTGGCTCGAGGTGAACGTTCAATCCAATACTGACACCGTGGTAGCCAGGTCCCCCATAATAGTGTTTCTAGGTTCTAGAACGGCCGGGTCTCCATCCGGGTCTCCATCCGGGTCTCCATCTTCTCGCCTCGTCGCTATCTACAAGACGGAAGATAAGACGGAAGATAACCGTGGCTCCAGGGATGCGTCTGACGCGCCGGACAATTCCCAGCCCCGAATGCTCTCCGGATTGTCGTCTCCATGGCAAATCGCGGCTCTATAGCTAGCTGGATTCACTGACGTTATATAGCCAGGCCTATTTCCGGAGGGGGCCTAGAAGGCGGGCGGGTGCATTCGTGGCAGAAAAAGCGAAGTCAGTTTCTCGAGCACATCTGTGTAGGGCAGCGGTTTCGAGCGTCCAAGGGCTAGTTAGATCCTTGTCGAGGCTAAATTGCTGTATGACAGCTTGCTGTCAGGACGAAGAAGGGATTGTAAGAAAGGGTTGGAGGCTTAGCATGAGAGTGCTGGGAGAGAGGAGAGAAGATGTGCATTCAAATCAAGGTCTGTACGTCCTAAAGAGACAAGTAGGAGAGGACTTTGTCAAGCAAAAAGGTCCTCTCATATTTATACCCAATAATCACAGAGTCCTTGACTCTTTGCATTTCCCACAACCCACTCTCTGCAGTCGAGCTGGTGTAAGTCCTCGAGCCCATGACGCAGGCCACCCAAGTTCTCGACAGAGAGCCACCAATTTCTACCAATCTCTCGACTCGATATAGTAAACAAATGTAAACAAATACAGAAAATATCATCCTGCATCCATAGCACTCGAGTCAAGCTCTCTCGTTAACTGATTGAGCCTGAAAGATGAATCTATATACCGTATATTTGCAAACAAGCCACCCCCGGTTGCATGAATTGCATGCCCTCCGTCTACTTATAGACCTCGAATCCCCCGTCTTTGAAAGATTTCCCAGTTCATCTTCTTCTCGTCTACTCAAACTTTTCTAAAACTGCACACAGTGCCAAAACCACTCGCTCTCAGCTAATCTCTCGAGAAATCTTCTCTCGTTACCATTTCCAGCTTCCTGACTTTCACTCTTTAGTGATCATCCCGATATTTTACAATGGAGAACATGGATCAGAACGATTTGCAGGAGTTGCAAGCCGAGTACATGAGAAACTACAGTACCGTGAAGTCTGTCGAACAAATGTTCAGCGAGCTTGATCTCATGGACACTGACTGGGACATGACCGATGCTCCTGCCCTAAGGTAAAGATTGAAATTGATTCTAGACCTGAATACTAGATTCTAACCTGTTGTGATAGTGAGTATGAAGATGAACCAGCAGTAGAGCAGCCAGGAGTAGAGCAGCCAGCAGCAGAAGGGCCAACTCCAGAGGAGCCCGTTGCAGAGGAGCAGCAGACTGAAGAAGAGGAAAGCGACGTAGATGAATACTTCCCCCATCCAGACTTGGACAAGACGTCTGCAAAAAAGTCAAGCAAAACGTGTGAAGCCTATGACCCTCTGGCGGGGAACAAAACCTATGGCTTCCTGGGCAAGTACAAGGTTGAACTCCAAAGCAATACCCCAAGCCCATTCTCTCGGTTCCAGCATGAAAACCCCAAACACCAGGGCAGAAACTCCCATAACAAGGCTCAACCCCCAAGCTACAATGCCGAGCACAAGAAAGGCAAGGGAAAGGGCAAGGGCAAGGGGACAGAACACGGAGCCCGAGAAGAAAAGGCCAAAGAAAAAACTCAAACTCCCTACGACCTCGTGGTAAGTCGCCTAGGCAAACCCCTCCCCTCCACCAACGACGGATACAAAAAGCCAACCCCTCCAAACAATCGCTCCACTAGACTCCTAGAACACGGCGTAATGCCCCAATATCCCGTTTACGGGGAGCGCTCTACCAACTGTCGCGAACGCGCAGCACTTCCTCCAGACGCAATGGATTTAACCATGGAGTTCCGTGGCCTCACGCTCTTGCAGTCACACCTTATCAACGAGCGCTTTTCTCGAGGTAGCGAGAAAACTGAACGGCGCTGGAAGGGCAGGAGGAGTGATCGATTTCCTCTTCCTTCTCAAAGTTGACACTTGAACTTTTTTTTCAAAAGTTGCACTTGAATCGAACCTCTTCTTGGGAAAGTTTCCCGTCGTTTCTTCAGAGCTAGTTGCTCATGAGCGTGATTTGATTTCCTACATCATTATCTTAGCGTCATTATTTGTTTTTGGGGGTGATCACAAGCGTGAGGAGTTTAGCGATACTCTGAATTGAATACTACGCGTTTTTTTCTTTCTTTCTTTTTTCTTTTTTTTTTTTGCTCTCGCGTGTTTTGATAATGTCATGTCCTTTGTTCGTAGTTGTAGGCCTGTAGTCGTAAATGGTCGTAGATTTTGTAAGTCCTGCTAATAGTCCTGCTCATAATGAGGCAGGATTCGTAAAGAAGGACAGATACATGAAAGTGTGCAAGAGGAAAGGGGGTGAAAAAGGACATGCCCTGGAGGATATCGCCCTCGTTCAATTAATATTACAAATGTTTCCAGCCATTCTCAACCAAAACCTGCATCTCATTAATCAGACAAAACTGCCCCGGTTCGCTATGCTTCCCCGGAGCGAGAGCTTCCCACTGGCTCACACGTCGCGATACCATCCAGTCGCTGCCTTCGGTCCGCTTGACCCAGCGTAATATCTTGCTGAGCCAGAGCCCGCGGAAAATTTGCCAAGCCGAGAGCCACGAGCTGCCGTCGGCCGGGTGCGTAGCCTTGTACGCCTCGACGTTGTACCCTGCGCGTACGTGAGGGTTCAGGTACACGCCGAGTTCCGAGGAGAGCGGGTTGTCAGCGTGGATGAGGCAACACTCGCTGCCTTCGAGGTGGTAGTCGGCCAGCGAGTCGGCGATGCCGCGGAATCGGAGAGGGTTCTCCTTGGCGAGAAATGGGGAGGCTGGCATGGCAACTGGAAGCAAAAAAAAAAAATGATCGGGTTAGTCGATGGGAGACCAGGGAAAGAAATATCGCAAAGTCTTCTTACCCAGGCCATTCCAACAGCTCTTTACCGGAACCGCCGGTATATTCTGTAGCATTGCCCGCCGCGAGGCTGATGATTTGAAGTATGGCCATTGCTGCATTACATGGCCGTTCCCGTTCGAGTCCCGCAGCGCAAACGTGTCATAGTAGTCGGGCGGTTTCGCAAAGTCCAGCGAGCACGCAGCCGCATAGGAACCGCCATTGGTGTCTAGTAGACGGTATATGTCTTCGGTCTAGGGGGGGAGGGCATATTCATGTCAGAGAAGCCGTAAAAGAAGTCAAGGTCGAAAAGAAGACAAAAAGGATAGCCAAAAGGCTAAACACAGACGTACAGTAAAAGCAACGTCGTTCAAAAACAACACCTTGTCAAAATGAACACCTTGCTCGGCCAGCTCAATCAGATCCTTCAAGGTCCAATTCCTCAACGCCGCAAGGTAGGGTATCCTCCTCAGCTCTTTCTTGCCCCGGGGCGTATCAATCCAGCCCTCGCCCATGGGTTCCTTCTCCATCTCATCCTTGTGCGTCACATGCGACAGCGTCACATTCCTGGGCACCCCTCGACTCGCCAGTTCAACATCAAGCTGCCGCAGAACGTCCTTGGTATTATCCCAGCTCCCACTCTCGTACACGCTCACAAAGACATTCTCAGGCCCCAGCGCCTCGGCCAGCTCCACAACGGCGTCGTTCCACCTCGCCTTGAGAATTTTTGCATTGTTCCAGTGCATGCTGGCGATGTAGATGCGTTCCTTGGGCCGCGCCGACAGGTCCGGTAGCGGCGCGGGCACTCGCGTAGCATTGCGGTAGGCACGGAGGGAGTCAAATATGTTGTAGAGGGCCCAGACGAGGATGACGAGGCGGAATACACGAGTGCGGAGAAAGCGTCGGATACGGAACCGGAGGCTGGAGGCTCGGCTTCGCTGCGCTTGCCAGGTTGCAGGCGGCGGGAGGTGATCGCGGCTTGAAGACCGGCGGGAGGAATGGGGAGGAGGAGGGGAGAGACGTCTCCGTTGTTGTCGCGTGCCGCCGAATAGGAGCGTCATGGCAAATGGACCGCTCGTGTGGTGGTTTAGTCAAGAAGAGGACGGGCCAGATTTACATGTAGGAGTGGTGTCCGTGTGGCCGACGGACTCGACATTCGGGATATCAGGGGTAAAGAAGCAGGCTGAGGCTAAAGTTTGGCTTCTTGATCGACCTACTATCTTGTTGCGTTTCACGTGGCAGTTTGAGTCTTTGGCCTTGCGTTCAGCTGTAGATGGCCATATTTTTAGTGGATGCAATGCTACACGGCCGGCATGGGAGAGTGCGCTGCAACTCCCTTGCTCCCTTGATTTTGAGGCCTAGCTGAGCGCCCAGCAGCAGAGTTGCCCGCTGGACCCACTAGAGCTCGGCTGACTAAAGGGCCGATCAAAAGAACAAGAACCAGAAGACAAGACAAGCGAGAGAAGATGTCTTCGGCAATCGAGATCCTGTCGTTGTACGGAATACTCCGTACAAATAGGAGAACCCACGCGCCCTCCAGGTACTCCCCTGACCGTGGCTGTGGCCTGGCCAGCCAAGCAACCGCTACCGCGCCTAAGCGCATCGTCTGCCGTCCACCCAACACCTCCGTTCGCCGGCCGCTACGCCGTCCACATTTAAGAGCCAACCAACCAATCCCATCCCCTTAGATAATAAGAAGCTCCCAGAGCCCCTCTCTCTCCACCCCTCACTCCTCCGATTTACTGGCTTTATTTACTATTTAGAATGCGTACCTCTAGCTTGGCCGCCGTTCGCAATCTTCGTCGTGCATTTGTTCCTCGTCTGATCTTCTCCAAAACATCTCCTCTCTACACCGTTCCTCGCCAGATTTCTACTACTCGAATCGCAATGTCTGAGTTCTCTACCGTTTACACCGCCAATGCGGCACCTGGTATGCGGCTCCTCCCTCTTACCCCTCCAATTCAACTGAGCTTGGCTACTCATCCGGATCCACGACCCTATGACCCCTTCTATTTTCCGCATACAACAACGAGATCTTTTGCTGACGTTTTCCTCCGCGTCTGTGTGCAGTTGCCGGTCCTTACGTATGATGAAACCCCTCCATCTCACCTTTCCCCTCAACCCCACCAAGGGTCCAAGAGGACGGATTGGGAAAAAAATTGAAAAAAAAAGAGTCATTCACGCAATTGAGGACGCCAATGAAAGACGTCAGTGGCCCAATTCACTAACTCGATCTCTTCCCTTGCACTAGTCGCAGGCCATCAAGACCCCCACTGCCATCTACTGCTCCGGCCAGATCCCCATGAGGCCCGATGGCAGCCTCGTTGAGGGCACTATTGGCGAGAAGACTGCTCAGTGCATCAAGAACCTCAGCGCCGTCCTCACCGAGGCTGGTTCTTCCCTCTCCAAGGTCGTCAAGGTCAACGTCTTCCTCTCAGACATGGACCTCTTCGCCGTACGTTCTACCAATTCCTTCTATCTCTTTTTTTATTCCCAGTCCCTAACATGGTTGCTGTAGGGCATGAACGAGGAGTTCGCCAAGGGCTTCCCCCAGAAGCCCGCACGCAGCTGTGTTGCTGTCAAGACGCTCCCCAAGAACGTCGATGTTGAGATTGAGTGCATTGCTCTCCCATGAATCTCTGCATCTGGCATCAAAAATGGTGGCGATACAATCTAGCTTGTGATCTCTACCTGAGAATACGAAGATAGCTCGAAACGCAACACGTCCACCCTGCTAATAACAAAAAAAAAGAAAGAGAAAAATACCATTCATTCCCAGCTTCCTTTGCCTCGTTTCCAGTGCCTTAATGACTCTTGCCATGTGAGCATGCACATACCTGTAAAAAACGCCGTCCAATATCAAGACGCCGGAATTTTCCTTCTCGCAGGGACGTCAGTTATCAGAAACCAACGTAGCAATAACTTGTTTCCCCCGGAGATCCCCAACCCATTCGCAAATATTCTGCCCAGCGACAGCAACCCTCAAAACCTCCTCCTCACACTCAACATCGTCCCTCCTCCCCTCCATATCCCCCCTCAAACTCCAAGCCACCGTCTCTCCCCATTCCAACAGGCTCCCCATGTTCCCGACAGCCATGCGCTCCGAAGCCGGCACGTAAAGCCTATCCCGCCGGCCCTGCGACCAAATGATGTTACATATGCCGCTAATGTTCGTCAGCAAAGAACCTGTGGCCTCGGGCGCTTCGAATATCGATGTCGCTCTGGCTCGTCGTCGGGGATACGGTTCGACGCGGGATCTGCGCGATGGGGTTCTTTGCGGGCCGTGGCGTCGGCTTTTTTCATGCCATGTGTCCATTGCTGTTGGGGCGTTGGGGTTGCGTACGAGCCAGTTGATTCGGTGCGTTGTGATGTAATGCCGTGTTGCTTCGACGCAGATGTCGTGGATGTTGGCAATGATTCGCTGTGGGATGGATGCCATTCTTACCGTGCTGGTGCTGGTGCTTGTTCTTGAGATTGTTGGAGATGGCTTGTCTACGTGGGCTCGCGGTTGAGCTCGGGGGGTATCGTTTTCAGACTCGTCATCGTCGAGCCCTGGTGCTGCATTTGCTCTGGGTCCGGCGGTGTGAGGAGGTGGATTTGTGGATGTTGACCCTGTTGCAACGTGACGGCGTAGTAGGGACTGTCGAGGAGAGAGTGGAAAGTCCGCCATCGAGGCATCGATATCCATAGTGCTAGGCAGTCGAGGTTCTCGGTGTATCTCTCGATTAGGTCCGGTCCAGCCAGAGTCGCCTACATCCAACGGGCTTGCAGCCCTAGTCTGAACGTAGATTTTTGCATGGTGGGTGTATCTGTCATGCCTGGTATACGGAGGATTCCAATTCACTGCTCTGAAGAATGATTCCCGAGGTCGGCACGAGTCCGATGCTGCCTCCATCCGTGAGTCTTCAAGTTTCGTATGCTCTGTGCAAATAGCCACTGAGGTCCGGTCATGGCTGAAGCGAGTCGGCATCGGAATACCCTTCGATTTCATGGCACACTCCTGGCAGGGCATTGTCAAATAGGTTCCGAAGCTCTAGCAGAATCAGGATGAAGCACGAGCATATTTGCAGGGGGAAATACTATACACCACTTGGCATAGTCCAGTAGTTATATAGATATGTATATATGTATATATGTATATATAATGTGCAGCTGTTTATTCTTTCTTACTACCGGAGCCTGCTGTAAGGCACCCACTATGCACAAGTCTACGAATGGGGGCTCGCCCAGTCTTTGAGCACAGCTCAACCTATTCTTATCTTGGCCTGGTAGGATACTATTCCTAAGAGCCCCCGCTGACCAGGATATAGCCTGCACTATGTGCATAATGCACGAGATACTCGGCATGCCATAAGTCGTAGATATTCCTTGTTCCCAACCTAAATGTTCCAAATGACAACTCTTCCATCGACACCGCTAGCTTTTGTGCATGTCAGAAGCGTTCCTTTGACACATCCAAAAAGAGAAACAAAGGGGAAAGGAAGAAAAGGGGATGGGGAAAAGAGAGCTTACAGCTAAACTTGCTCACACGGTCTCCAGAGGACTGGAAAGTGCGAATCGTCGAGATCGTGTTCTGGTGGATCGTCTTCAGTTGTGTGTCATCCTTAACTTTTCCTTTGAGATCCATCTGCTTGAACATGTTCAAGGCCGATTCCTCGCGAGCACCACCTCGTCCAGCCCCACCCTTAGCCTCGACTGTACCGGCGAGCTGCCACCCGTTCTCGTTGCCTTGGAACCGGTAAGGTTCGCAATCATGTCCAGCAGCAATTATTTCGTTTTCGTTACTCCAGAGAAGACTCATGAAAGGAAGCTGTTGGGTCGAAATGTTCAAGATGGCACGAGGAGGTTGGTCGGGGCCAGTCGGGTAGACTACAGTGATGCTGCTGTCGTGGGCGGCATAGGCAAGAGCATCACCACTCGGCGAAAAGGAGACGGCATGAATCCAGCCAGCAGAGTTATTTAAAAACTCTCCACAGATGGTGTTGAAGGGCAACCTCTCACCCCACACGCTTGGCTCAGGCCTGCTGTCCACTCCCTTGATAAAGCTCGAGAACACTCTTGCGTGAGCGTCTGTGGACCCGGCAGCCAGGAGAACTGAGTTAGGGTGCCAAGCCACAGTTGTGATCGTGCTTCGGATGGGCTTCTTGAGGTGCTTGGACACCCACCAGTCGTTCTCCTCTTCGAAGTAGCAGACAGCAATGACCCGGTCGCCGGATCCAACAGCAAATTTGGTCTCGGAGGGTGACCATCGCACGAAGGTAGCAGCTCTGGCAATCCGCAGGAGAACTAGGGTGGGCTTGTAGCCGGTGGGAGAGGGTTCCCATACCAAGGCGTTTCGGTCTTACTAAAGTCAGAATCACCCAGCTGAAAAGGAGATCCAGCAGAAAAGAAGAGGGTCAAGGGGATATAAAGATACGCACCTTGCGAGCACGTGACAATTCTGCCACTGTTAGGAGCAATATCCACGCTGGTGACAAGTTTGTCATGGCCCTTTAGCTCATCCTTGAGCTTAAAAGAGTTACCGACCCGGCCATAGAGCTCAACTGCATTGTCTCGTGCAACAGCCAAGGTCTGTCTGTCAGCCGAGAAAGAGTGGTCGGCGATTGGATGGTGGAATAGATGGTGCACTTCAGGGGCCGCCATTTTGCTGGTTATTTGTTAGTAGTGATAGGAGGAGCTCTCTACTATCACAGATTCTGGAGAGGGATGAGGTTCAGGTACAGCTATCGTGAAATGGCGGGGCAGACATGACGACGGCTCTGTGGCTTTGGAACAATGTGGGGTACGATTATCTAATCCTCCTTCTAGCAAACGACAACCTCTTTTAATCTTTCGTGAGACCTGCCAACTTTCTCTTGTTCATATATCTAAGCCAAATGGCGGAACATTGAATTACAAAACTTTCTCTCTTGCATTGTTGTAAATTCCAAAGAGCAATGCAACTGTAGCGTTTAGTTCAGTGAAGTATCAGACAGGAACTAGAAACCTTGCACCACAATCTACAACTTAGAAGTGCACAACACATAACTAGTTTATATACAAAATGCAACATCCAGCAGACGAATTAGCATATAGATGAAATAAGAACGTAGCACTTAACAATGCTGCCATTCAAAATCCTGACATTCTTGTTTTTAATTTTGTGTCGTCTTTCGTCTTTGATAATTCCTGGTTTTGGCCAGCCCTCCTGCTGAATACGTTAAACAGCTGCTACTATAAGTCACGTGACCAAGAATGTATCGATAATTTTGGTGAACTTTGTGTGTTTTCCAGGCTTAACGCCAATTCCTTTCGACAAGGCGTAACCCCCAGCTCTAGTTCTCTGCTTTCGTCAAGTTTGCCCTCCCTCTCCAGCCTGTTCAATCATTTTCAACTGTTTTTCTTTTCTGCCCCTCTCTCTTAAAATAGAAATGACGTCCACAGCAGTCGCCTCTCGAGGCCTCACTGCAAATGCGTCTCTTCCTGCGAAGGTCCAATCCATTGCGCCCAACCAAACGTAAGTTATTCATTCTAAATCCCGCGGTTTATGGATTAATCTAACCGAGTTCCACCTTGTAGAATCTATGTCACCAACCTCCCCTCGTCCAAGATCAATAAAGTTGACCTCCGCACCGCTCTTTACCTCCTATTCTCTTCCTTCGGGCCAGTACTAGATATCGTCGCGCTGAAGACTATGAAAATGCGGGGTCAAGCCCATATTGTGTTCCGAGACATTCAGACTGCCACACAGGCAATGCGAGCCCTCAATGGGGTCGAGTTCTTGGGTCGAGAGATGGCAAGCGACCCCTCAGTAGTTCCTATCGCCATATGCATTGTATTTGCTAACATGAGCCGTGATTTACAGAAGATCCAGTACGCGAAGTCGAAATCAGACTTCGTATCAAAGCTAGATGGTACTTTCAGAATGCCAAACTCGGGCGCCGCTGAGGTCGAGGTTACCCAATTACAACAGAGCATCTTCAACGCTCCTGCGCCGGGCACATCTGCCGCTGCCAGCGCTAGCGCTCCATCCAGACCCTCAGGCGACGCCGAGAGCTCCGAAGCTCGCGGTCACAAGCGGACAAGAGATGAGGAGTCAGAAGAGGAGGATAGCGAGGGGGATGTTGCTATGGAGGAAGATAGTGATGACGACTGAGCGTCAGGAAACGATACTTTGGCTCGTCTAGGTTCGGACTTGAGGAGCCGAGATGAGCATGCAAGCCCAAATGAGATGCTTCGGCGTCCAGTCCTAGCTCAAAGCCATCTCCTTTGGCACCCAAAGACCAACACACCCACCCACCAGGCCCAGCCAAATCATGAGGTAGTTGTCGAGATTACCTTCGAAACCCTGCATGCCATCACCAAGAAGACAGGGGTGGACGAAGAAGGAAGGGAGCCCTGTGACAGGGTGATGCTATTTTAGGAAGCGGGTCAGCTTTGGCCGAAGCACATCTCGGTGGCCTTGATTTGTGGACATACGTCTGCTGAGATTCCCCCTATCCCACCCATCTTCCGGAGACCGTCTTTATACGCATCGGGTACAAGATAGCGAAACACAGTCTCGATATCGAAAGTCGGCTCACCATTTGGCAAATCCTGCATGGTAAACCATAAACAGGGGGCTCTATATGTCGGGTGGAAATGGATCTCGTATGTGACCCGGCCGCACGTTGTAGACGGTGGTTCTCTCTGCAGAGCGGCCTGAAAAATAGAGCGTAAGACAATATACCCAGATTTCTTCTATTGCGAGATAAATATCTACTTTATCCGAGTCTTCATCATCAGCCATTGCTTGATCAATGTCCACGATCTCCATATCCATCGAAGATCCGATGGTCAGCCTTTCAACTTCAGCGGAAAGGTTGCCATCGTCTAGCCCGCTTTCGATAGGTCGTATTATCTGCACATATGTAACATATTCGACCTCCGATTGAAAGGAAGTATCAAGAGCCGTATTCACTCTTAGTTTCCACTGTTGTCGGACAGGGCCCAAAGTTGCCCGAGAGTACTGACGATCAAGGTTATGGCAGGCCACCGCAAACTCATCCCTCGTCAGAAATGGATATGCCGCGATTTCCATTTCGTCCAAAGGCTTATGAGGCGAGTTTAGAGTAAGGGAGGTGTCTGGTTTTTTCCCAACTGTACATTGCAGCACTTTGAAGAGGTGTGATTTGAGAATGAGGATGAGGAGATACAGTGCTGTTTTTTGTGAAGAAGAGACCTGTGGGGTAAGGATACTTACTAAATCATCCACCCTACGCTCCGACACGGTCTACCGATGATTATTACAGTAATAAAGAAAACTATTCTAGGAGATAGTTGAGCGCAATGAGCCGCTATTTTGTATCAAACATGAACCAGTAATTTGATTTGGCGACTCCCGTGTACCATGCAATAGCGACGTGTGACATAATAAGTCTGAAGCTTGTACGGAGTACAGTGTGGTATTGCGAATTGTACCCGATTTTTGACACTGTCCACTTTGACCAATCACCGGCGGGAATAGCCTGTACTTGTTACACGCGTATCAATTTTCCAACCAATTTTGTTTAGGTCTCGAAAGAAGGTAAGCATCCACTAGCTTCCTCTTCAGGATACCAAATGATCTCGCAACCTTTCACATCTCGGGGAAAAAAAAGTATTGAGCAACAAAGTACAGCATATTTTATCCTATCTATCGGCAACCCAACAATCAGCCCCCCCCCATCATAGCCACCATGGGCCGCCGTTCCGGTCGCGCCGCCGCGAGGCGTGCAGCAACCGCAATCAGCACGAGTACGTCTCCCTCCAATCCATCACCCACTACCTCCCCCCACCAGACTTTCGCGTCAAATCGCTATTAGGAAATCTTGAGGCGTGTCAACTCCCCCAGTCAACGTATCTTCTAACATGGACATAGCACCCGTTCGCCGCACTAGAAATCAACGTGAGCCTGACTCTCCTGCCGAAGCCTCATCACCCCAAGCCGACGACGCAGTCGAAGACGACGATGAACCAATGCTCGATGCGGGCGCATCCGATGCCGAGCAAGAGGCACGGCCCGAAGAAGAGTCGGACGGAGGCGCTGGTGCCAAATCAGGCGATGAGGATGCCGAGAAAGAGGCAACGGCGGAGCCCGAGCCCGAGCCCGAGCCTGAGGAGGCTAAAGAACCCACACCACCGCCAGAGCCCGTGATACGGAAGAAGCGTCTAGGAAGGCCACCCAAAAATAGACCACCGGATTGGGATTTGCAGCCGGCTACCCCAGGAGACACCGACTCAACACCGCGACGACGCGGCCGAGGCGGGTGGAGAGGCCGTGGAGGCCGCAAGGGTGCTCCAGCCCCAATGAAGCTCCAGCAAACCATTGATAAAGAGGGCACTGTCGTAGACATTGTCAATGACGAGTGCGTACTACCAGATGAAGAGGAGGGAGAAACCAAAGTCGATAAGCTCGGTAATCTTCTAGGGGGGCGTGAATATCGATGCCGAACATTCACGGTGCTAGGCCGCGGAGACAGGCTCTACATGTTGTCGACTGAACCTGCGCGTTGTGTCGGTTTCCGTGACAGTTACCTATTCTTCACGAAACACTTGAGACTTTACAAGATCATTGTGGATGATGAAGAGAAGAAGGACATGATTGAGCGAGAAATCATTCCCCATTCATACAAAGGTCGCGCAATCGGTATTGTCACGGCACGTTCGGTCTTCCGTGAATTCGGCGCTCGCATTGTCGTGGGCGGCAGGCGCATCATCGACGACTACAACGTTAGCCAAGCCCGGGCTGAGGGTGCGATTGAGGGTGAAATCGCAGATCCCACCGACCACTTTGTCGAAGGCGAACCCTACAACAAAAACCAGTACGTTGCATGGCACGGAGCCAGCGCGGTTTACCATCAAGCCGTGCCGGCAGTCCAAGCCCCCGTTGGCAAACAAGAAGTAAAGAAACGGCGCGTCAACGTCAACGATGTCAACTGGAAGTTTGAACACGCCTTCGAAGCCAGGTAAGACTCATTGCACCCTCTCTCCCTTCTCCCTTCACAGGCTTGGGCCGTATCTTTTTGTTCCTCTTCGACTAACCTCGCTGCTCAGCGTATTCAATGCCCATCTTGGGGCTGCGCGCCGCAACAATCTCAATGGAGTATACGACATTCACACAAATCTCACCATGTATCCCGCCATCATGCAACCCACCCATGCACACATCGAGCAACTACCCCCGCGTAACGACTCTGAAACGTCAAACGACTCGGAACTACTACCACGACGAATTCACCGGAACTTCATGGTGACGGACACATTCTTCGAGGCACCCACGACCGGCATATCGTCGGCCGCGTACGACGGAAACGACCCCAACGACCTCCTCGCTCCGTTCCGGGGCTTGTCAGCAGTGCCAGACAGCATCAAGGACCTCCTACCACCAGAGTGTCGCGAGGCTTTCGACAAGGCCGTCGGTGCCGAGACGCAATGGAAGGAGAGATGGAAATGCGAGAGCGAGGCAGCGTGCAGACGACCCCCTCTGGTGGAAAAACACCCTCTGCCTTACAATGTTATCTAGGGACTGCTTTAGGAGCAGGGGCATAAAAAAGCAAGAGGGGCGGTCTTCCAAGGTCATTACGAGAGTTAAGTCGGCGTACAGGGTTAGGATCGATTCTTCTTTTTTTATTCTTTCTCATCTTGTCAATTATATCTTTATTCTTTCTTTTTTCACTTACCTTTCTACGCCAGCATTCTGTTGGAAGAGTAGATGGAGTTAGGCAGGGATAATTTGGAGGTCTTTCTGATTATGAGTCTGTGTTTGTTTCTTCCTGTATTTGCTGTACAAAATCATCATGAGCGAAAATTGATCGGGGGAGAAGTCAGGTCTCTTAGCTGGGCTGTAGTCTGCCGGAGAATGGTCTTTGGAAGAGAGAACAAATCTGTTTTCATAGGATGGTATAATTGTATGTAATTTGTGGCTGCCAAATAGTATTCAACAATCTGTCTGTTGGACCCTGACCTTTCAGAGGTGTGCTATCTATTGAAATCGGCTCTCGTAACTCTAGTATATTGCAGGTTTGATGTTCCTCACGTCTATATCTTGAACCTTTTGAAATCCAACGAATCTCAAACTTTGGTATTACCTGGGCCAATCATAAAGCAACTCTAACCACCAAGATCTCTGACGAATAAGAAGTTATGCAGAGTTGTAGGTGTACTCCGTATGTGTGCACAATGGAGTAGAGCAATGGCACCTGCATACAGCTCTAATCTCTTATTAGGAAAGTGTTCTCGTAATCATTCGATAAAAGCTCGCCCAAAGCAACCCTAGCCCTCCTTCATCCATGCCCAACCTGCTCTTCTTGGATCGGAGAAAAAATCACCCCCCCCCCCCCCCCCCCAAAAAAAAAAAGTCTGCCCGTTTTACATACTACCCTCGGTTTCCGAGGGTCTGTACTAACACATAATAGCTCACAGAGAAATTGGTTTCTAACCTACCTCAAAATGTAATGAAGAGATGGATCATCGGCCAAAGCTGCGAGAACCGGATCCGCATCGCTCTCGACTCCAACACACCCCTCCACTTCCAAGCTGGATCGAGGCCTTCCCTTTTACACGAGTGCGAGAGAAAACCCCCGCACTTGACCGTCCTCTTGCATCGCGAGAGCTTACTTACAAGGGCCTAGACGGGTTCAACATGGACAATGGAAAAACCAATACGGAGTAGAGACTTCACGGCTCTAGGCTACATTAGGCATTAGGGAAACGGATATACGAGGATGCAAGAGAGGAGGGCCACGTGTGATCGTTCCAGACCGACCCTGCAGTCATGATTTCTTTTTTATCCTAGCGTCCAAGGGAAGAGAAAAGAGCGGGAGAAGAGCGGGAAAGAAATCGTTGAGGGTGCGTGACAGGCCAGAAGAAGAAGACAAAAATACCTTGGCCGGCCATCGGCGAGAGATGGGTTGAGGTATGTGACGTACGTGGGGAAAAGGGGGGATATTTTCGAGATGCATGCAGATAGGAGGGGCCACGCTTTCTCTATTCCGGTCTGGCTCTTTGGGATTTCTTTTCTCTTGCAGAAGCTTGCATGTGCGGAGAGGGGAAACATTTCTTTCTTTCTTTCTTTTTTTTTCGGGGCGGCTGAGGGAGTCTGTGACTGGAGGGTTGGTAGGTTTGGGAGAGGGCAGCGTGTGCTTGAGTGATATTAATACTCCGTACTCTAGGCACCGAGTATTCGACCAAGGCGAACAGTATCGTGAAGGAACCAAGAAGGAATCATGGACGTGATATTTGACTATAAAAATAAACGACGGATCGACAGCTCAGGGCGTCTAAGAAGGGAACGAGCGAATTGGACAGTACTCCGTACTCCATACGCTGCGTTGGAGTCACTCCGTACTTGTACAGGAGGGTCTGCGGAGCAGTCAAGTCTTGTCTGTGGTTCATTTCCTCATCCTTGGGTTTCTTTGCCAGCAAATCTCACCCCACAAATCCCGCTTCCCGCCAGCAGGTGGCAGGCCTAGCCGCCCTTGGCTCACACGCGCTGGCTTGGCCAGGCCTGGCCTGGCCCTCGCTATTTTGGGGGAGTTTCTTTTTTTCCTCTTGGACTTTTTTTCGGAATCCCCTGAAGAATGGGAATGGTACCCTGAGAGCTGCTTTTGAGGAATAGTCCGGTGCTTGTGTTGGCTTTGCCCGGTTATGCAGCCGCCAAGCAAAAGGCGGAGGGCGTACACGTAGGAGAGGGGGGCAGGAAGGGGGAATGAGTTGGGAAGGGAGTGTGTGGGGGTTTACTGCGTTTTTGGGTGAAGCTCCGAATGGAAGCAGACTCTAGACGGTAGCCCAGGACCACCGCCTACGGAGTTGACGAAGAAAGAGGATTTCTCATTCCCTCGCCCTCAGTGCAGCTTGGAAACTGGCTGGCGAGCTCTGTAAACTATCGTATGTCCCCGCCACAAGTGCAACCTCGACCAGGTCCTGTCCTGCAGACCCTGTAACCCGCAGCTTGCTGCCAAGGTCACCTCCTCATCTGGATTTAGTATACTCCGTAATGGACGCGCCATTTTCGATTAATTGCTTTCCACTCCCCCTCTTGTCCTGTTTGCGGAGCCCTCCGTCGTCGACTCCTGTCCCGGCCGGGTTTCCTGGTAGGGGATGGATGCCTACCCCTCCCGAATCGCTACAAGTCGCGGTCAGTCGCACAAGGTTGGGCGACAAAATCACAAGCCCACATCTGCTGCATTTTCTGCATGCAGAGGGAGGACTAGTATTACTCATAGAAGCCTGGCTAGCTACGAGTACTGCAAGAGGATGACTCTTTTCGGATACACCTCCCTTATTCTCATCAAACCACTCGACCCCTCCTCTTCCTCCTCGCCACCCCACACACGATGCTTTAGTATGTCTCTGAAAGTGTCCCATGAGGGACGTCGACGAGAATTGAATGTGGAGAAGAGCAGATTGTAGTTTACAATATGGAGTACAAGTGAAGTGAATCGTAATTTACTGGGTATTTTTACCTTCAGCCCTCCATTTTTGGCCCCCTTGCCCCCTTCCTCAGTGATTGGGCTTGGCTCGTTCCCGTGTGTACCGCCGATATATTATTGTCGGGCGGGTTTTCACGGCAAACCTTCGGCTCGGAAGGGCAAAGTTCCATCTCTCTTTGACCACGAGTGACTTACGACAACGCGGCGGGTGGAAAATATTAGGGTAGGAGTAAAAACGACTGCTTGGAAGAATCATGAAGCGAAGTGGGATATGCACTTTGCTGAAATGAGCTAGCTATTTGTCTCATTTGGGGATGAGAGAATTGTACAAGTACTGCATTGTACAGCAGCATCAGTGGAGGGTTTGTCGGCAATGATGCGGCTTTACATGGTCGAATGCTCGGTTCGTGTTCCCGACTGTGGTGTCCTTTTAATACGTACACGTAAGGTACCAAAATGGCATTGCCGCTTTGCTGTTTGGAGCCCAAGCTTGGTCATTACAATACCCAGAGAGCACCGTAATATACTCCGTAAACAAATCCGTGGAGATGAAGAAATGGAAACGCGGGGAAACCGGGACATCACTCGATATTAAAAGATGTGCCGTATGGGGGTGGTGGAGAAAAGATGCAGCACCCTCGAATCTCAGGGCATGGCGGTTTGGGTGCCATATTGGAGGAGCCAATAAAACTACTCCGTATTAATACTCGGTACGGAAGTATTAGTTTAGTACTCCGTACGCAACGAATCAGCCGGGTGCATTTCACCTGCGGGACTCCAGGATATGCAAAAAGTCTGACAAAAGGCGGTCTTAACAAGGAACACATGCATTCAGGTACGAAGCTCCCACCCAGAATGGGAAGCTTTGGTCCCGTGAAGACGGCATGATGTCTGGGCGAGAGCTGACTAACATGGGGATTTCGCCTGAAAATGGTCCTCTGATGGGGTGACGGGACAGACGTGACAGCAGACAGCAGATGCCACATTCCAAGAAGAGCAAGAAGAGGAGGTAATTCGTCGGCCGGCCATCGTGACTTGACGCCGGGCTCGAGAGGGCACATGCCACTTGCACAGTGGCGGATATCGAAAAGAATGGAATCAAACTGGCAGGCACAGAGTGTTCTGGAGCCTAACTCAATATACGTGTACGTGCACTCCGTACGCAATGCATTTACAGCAGTGGCGACGAACGCCGACGTCAGGATCAACCAAACTCTAGTGGACCTCGAAGAAGGTCAGAGGAAGGGCAATGTAAACTATGTAGCTATACAATGCGCTACGAAAGTGTGCTAACTCGCACGACGATACTTTCCCACCATCTTCACCAACTTCACCTGGTACTGTTTACAAACTGCACAGTGCTGGCTGTGGAGACCACCAGAGCCTGTCAGAAACCAAAAATAGGTCAAGAATCCCCACAGCATGATACTCTACGGAGTATGTGTACGGAGTAAACTAGAATTAGAATTGAAACTTTTTTTGTCCAGCAAGACGTCGTTATTTTTACTGACTATAACGATGTTTGCCGTCTCTAAGCAGCCACAACTCTTGCCAAATATGAATGCCAATTTTGAGGGGAATAAGGCACCCGTTGTCAGACAAGACACGGTTTTAAAGGTGGGAAGTCCAGTGACGGACTGTAAATTGTAAATCATCGCGACTTGTACAGTATGGATCGTGTCTTTTTGTACTGCAATACCGACTTCATGTGGCGAAAATGCACAAATTAAACTCCTTTTTAACCATCTCTAGAAAATCCCAGGTACTCGAAAAAAAAGGAAGGAAAAAAAGGTCACAATCTTGGAGGGCTTTCAAGAAGCTTCCAAGAAGGAAGCCTAGAATCATGACTCCGTCACATCCGTCACTGCAGGTTTCAACATGTCACTGATGCCTGGCTCTCGTTTACCTTTCCCAACAAGGTCTTTTTTTTTAAACCTTCTACGGAGCGGAGTAAATATTTACACATTGGCCAGGCCCAGATCCAATGGAATAACTGACATTGCCACTTTGTAAACTAGTTTACTTGGTACACTTCGTAAGCCACCACACCACCTTTTGAACAGAAAAAAAAGAGGGTTCAGAACATTCCATCCCGTTTTTGATTTTGAGGGTGTGAGGAGAGGCCTGGCCAATCGCTGACGAATCCTTCGATTTGTGCATCTGACTCGACGGATACGGATTGCGTGCGCTTGATCGATCGAAGGCAGCTGTACTCCCGTATTTTAATCGAGGGAAGGAGCGCTTGATTCATACGAAGCTTACTGTCAATTTTATGAGTGGTGTTACGTATCGTATAGAGGAGAAATTGCCTCGAGTTTCTTTTTCCAACGAGCTTACTCGTTGCGCTTTGCCTCGCTTTTCCCTGGCTGGTCTGGCCATCGAACAAAGAAATTCAGATGAGATTACAGTTGACCTATTTGGAACAAATCATCAGAAAGGGAGGGGGGAGGCGGTTCGTGAGGCACCAATCATGTTGGCAACCTGTTTACATTGGAGCAAGCACAATGACGGAGGGAAAAGTGTGCCTGCAGTCAGCCACTGCATGTTGGACGCGGGCTTCTGCATGCTTTAGGTGTGTGTGTGTGTGTGTGTGTGTGTTGAAAACTTTAATAAGTTAAGAAGAAGAGGTACTTCGATAGGTCGCATGGACACAAAACTCAACAACTCTTGAGTGCTTGCTTACGCGAGAATGGAAATCGAGACAGTGCAAGCAATGATTCTTACTCCGTAGTACATGATTCAAATTTGGAGACACCACACCATGATTGAAAGCTGACATCTTCTCTGCGAACTCGAAAAAAAAGCAAATCTTCAAATCCATAGGATACATGGGCCTTGGGACCCTCCTCGATGTAAACTTCCACACTCACCGATGATGATCGCCTGCATTGGAGGGGACGGTGGTTGGGGATTGGTTGGTCCCCTTCACTAATAAGCCTCTTTCCCCCTCCCCCCCCTCTTTCAGGGGGATGAAGGAAGAGGAATACGGAGTTAACTTACTCCGTAGAGAGTGTGGACCTCGTGATTGTCAAATACTTCTACTCCGTAGGTTAAAAAGGCAGAGTGAACTCTTGTACTCTGTATGTTCTGCATGCTAGGCGGCTGCTAGGAAAGGCACACCGCTCAATGAGGCTGGGTTCTCGACCGAGTGTTTTATGGCATGTCGGGTTTTGCTTTTGCCCCGCAGCGGATTACCCTGTCCTGCATTGCTTTCTTCCCAGAATTTCAATCTGACCCCTCCCTTTTCGATGTGAGGGGTACGGAGTATTATGCTTGTCTTTGCTTTCTTTTTCCGATGTGTCGCTGAACCGTTTAGATTGGCCACAGGAACACCATCTTGGGTGATGGGAATAAGAAAGCGGAATCATGTTGGTCACGGCAGAGGCCACAAGTGGACTGTGCTTATGCAACCAGTGTCTGGCTGAGCCTGCATACATTCCCAGATGGAACATACTGCGTACCGCCACAGAAGCATCGGATCCAATCCTGTGAACCGTTATGACGTACGTATTTACGGAGGACACTGGAAAATACGGAATAGGGACCTGCGCACCCCGGTCCTCACATACAAGTACTCCATATGAAATGCTGGAACAAGGCTGGCCTCAAGAGGTTGGTCCCCCAGAATCACGGACCATGGCCTTAGCTCTCATATGGAGCAGTTTTCGAGGTGCCATCGTCTTGTGTCCCCATCTCCTTATTTTCGTCCTCTTCACAAAAAGGAAAGAAGAGATCGGGCCTGTAACCCAGCGTTTCAGCTAGGGGTCCCTTAGGGCTTGGAACTTGAGGGTTTTTTTTCCACTAGAAGGACGACACATTTAATTAGCACTGACCGGGGCTCCGAGGACGAAGGGATTTTCTCTTCGAAAGGTGGAGTTCGATGGCCTTGAAAGCGTTCTTTTACTCTGTACAAGTCGACAACTCAAATTGGTGGCGTGAACAAGTTCATTGAACGTTCTGGCTAGGCCAATGTGTCAAGCGTGCCACGAACAATCACTTTTCAGGTACAAGTCGAGTTGCTTCGGCCCATCTACTATTAGCTGAAGAGAGAACCCCCCCCCCCCCGCATCACAGCCGAGAAATCTCTTCCATCACGGGCTTGGTGACGGAGATCGAGACCCAGAGTAGTGGTTGAACATAAGTGTACTCCGTACGGGTTAGTGGGACTCGTGACTGCGCGGCTTCTTGTTAGTCCAACGCACCCATTCAACAAAATATACTGAGAAAATGTATTCGGCATTTGGCTAGGACTGCCCGTTTGCCCGCCAGCAGGGGGCCGGACGGTGGGAGATGGTCTGTTCACATGAGAAGATGCCACAAGGGGGCTAGTTGCTAACCAACAGAAGAGAAAAATAGACCAACCCTCACTCCACTCTGCTAGAGCTGAAGTTTCCGAAGGAGGGGAAACGGATTGGTTTAGAACGCATCATGTGTAATGGCGGTGAAGAACCTGTTGGTAAAAGGGGGTGGAACACCAATCCTAATTCTTTAGCGGGCGGTGATGTTGTGTGGCTTTTCGCTTTATAGTGGAGGTCAGAGGCAAAAAGAGCGCCCTTGTGCTAACAATAACTCCGTCCTCGGGGGGGGGGGGGGGGGGGGGCTCTGGTAGCTATTTTCGATAATACTTGTAGGTGCCAGCGAGTAGTTGTCTCAAACTTTGCTATTTGCATCTGTAGGAATAGGGGCGCATCGCCCACAGCCACGCTGAAGGAGACTCAAGACAGCCCTGGAACCTGAAGCGTTCACGATTTCCCTTCAGCCATCATTGTTGCAAGGGCATTCGAAATGGTCTTCCCGGACTAATACGGAGTACGTCAGATATTCGTCCCATGTTCTCATTGACCCGAAGGCAGCATGATTTCTCTTCCGTTTCCGAATTAACCAATCTAACCCATTTGTTGTTCCTCGATGTACCTCCCAAGAATAAAAAAACCGGGCACCGTGAAGTGTTTAGTATTTGAGTTGTTTTCGAGGGATAAAAGTTCGGACGCGTAGCCCAATTGCCGTAGTGATCTTTCATCCACCGTTCCATAATACGGAGTAAGGGTGAAGGTTGCCTTGTGGCTGATGAACCATCGGCTAATTTAAACCAAGTCCACCCTTGGACAGACAGGATGCAGGCTGAGCAGAGAGTGCGCCCCCCCTAAGTTAAGACTCGGACGCTACAACCATCCTGTAGGCTCAGCTTTTGGACTATTGAAACGATGTGGGTGAACAAAGTATTAATACTTGTACGGATACGGAGTACGGAGTACACATCGAGTTCACCAAACCCTGCCCCATTGCTCTGAACAGTCCGAGTGTGGTATTAGATATTCGAGAGCATGGCATTTGGTATGCAGAGCCACTCCGAATGGAGGATCGAATGAGCCACAAAAAGTATCACAGCTAGGGAACGATTCATTATTCAAAGAGAAAGAATTATCAGCAACCTTCTGAATACAGCCTTTTTGAAGAAATGACCAAAAATAAAGTGGTGGAGGCATACTTTTGGCCTGCTCCATTGGTACAAGTAGTAGACTAACGAACCTACTCCGTACAAACCGCAGAGTGGAAAGGTTCCGTTAAAGTGATTATTACGTGGAGCACTGAGGTGCATGGAGAAATAAATTATCAGCTTTCTCTCGCGAAGGGGTAAACATTATTTTCTCCATGTTCTGAAGGTACGGAGTAATAAGTGGAAAAGCTCCACCACATCTTGCAAACGTCAAAAAAACCTGATGGAGTACAGGATCGAAGAATATCAGACAATAACAACAGCCGCAGCCTACTCGTAAACTAGCGGAGTATCAGAACTTGCCATTTGGCCCCCTGACGTAAACATTTACTCCGTACAGACGGTGAAAGTCAGTGGGTGTTCCAGATCTCTCATTCGTCGGCCTGGAACAAGGTTATGAATCGGAGGAGAGTCATGTTTGGTGGTGAATCAGTCTGACAGTTGGATGCAGACAATAGTGCAATAAATACTTTGTACTAAGGTACAGGCGTAAGTTTTTCAACCCCTGCCAGGTACCGATTTTACGCTAAAAATTCGCTAAAAGTACGCTAGTCCAATTACGGCCATGCATAAATGCATAATTCTTGGACCAGGCAGGGAATCTACCACTTAGTATTTTCTCCCTTACTAATCCGTACTACTAACTACGAGGTGGTAATCTGACTTAATTTGGATGTTTTTAGTGGACCCAGTGGATCTGGTACTTGGCAAAATGTGGAAACTTACCCATCACCCTTAGTATGGAGTAGTGGATGGGTTTCCTTTAGTGACCTGACCGCTATTAATATTCTACCGCCCGTATTACTAGTGACTTTTTTTTTTGGGTGGGAAACTGAAGGGGGTCGGATTTGACTGACACTCCAACAACGCGATGCCCCGCTTCTGAGACAAACCACTGATCCTCAAGCGAAGTGCTGGTGTATCTCCCGCAGTGTTCACTTGCGCTGGCAATCACTGGGGAGAAAGTTTTCGCGGGTAGTTTTTATTGCCATTGCACCTCACCCTACCCATAACTGAGCAGCATCACTCGACAAGCAAGACAAATGATGGCCAGGTGATGTTTCCCCCCGTCATTTCTGCTAGCCTCTGCTCTTTGATCCAATTTAAACAACTGGCAATCATCTGGAGAAGAAGCATCAAGGGCCCTGGATCGAAATACTCACATGAAGCCCTAACCTCTTACCATCAGCGCTCCGCATGAGCCCCAAGCGGTTTAGCCAGCCATCCCTAGTCCTTGGGCTGGGATTGAGGGGAGCCTGGCCCAGCCGCATCCCATGGTAACTACGGGCTCTTCATCTTCCAGAAGAAAGTGACGGATCCCTTAGCTGTGTTACATCATTGTTTTGAACCGAGCATTTTGTCGCTGAACGAAGCACCAGGACTAACAACCTCCGTTCCTCATGCAACCGTGCACAACAGTTACTTCGAGGACTTTTATGTGCGCCACCCCCTTCGAGTCAGACCTTTCTTGTGCCCTTTGAACAAAAAAAAGGCCGACTCTCTTGACCTCTTTAATATTACGGAGTACATTCTTCTTGAACGGTGTCCATCATCAATGGTGGTATTCTCGCCAAGCCCTTACTAGAAAACCCCAGTAATTCCGCAGAAATCCCCTCTTTTCTGAGGAATAAAATTGGCCAAAAAGAGATTACTCTGGAAAGTGGATGGGAAAACTTGAACCAATCACACGTCCAGTATTGTAACAGCCTTGCTCCACAATACATGTAAATTTAAACTAGTTTACTCCGTGAACTACGGAGTACAATCGTTGAGCAACAAAAACCCTGCGAATTGGAGGTGTTGATGCATTGGGGACTTGAAAAGCGGGTCATAATTGGGCGGAGCACAGAGCACCCAAGGCAACTTCCTTGTCGTACTCGGTAGGTAGCTTGAAGAACTAGTTTACTCGTACAAGTACGGAGTATATTTAGGGCAATTACCAGGGGCGATGAAGTGAACCGAGTACCTAAGATGACACGCAAACGCCTGCATTTTTAGCTACTTGTTGAGCGATTTGCATGCCATTTCAGTAGCCTTTTTAGTTCTGCTTCGCCCGAAGATGCCGCCAGATAGAATTCACCCTGAAAGACGAGAGCTCCATAATACTACTCTGGACAGGCATCTCCATTTTGACAGAAAACAATGGGGGAGAATATCAGGCATTATTACTCCGTACATGTGTTATTTAGACGCTCAAGGGACGATGCTCCGTAAATCCGAAGCATGACTAAATATGTTCCTCTCCGTAATGCATGTGAATAGTTACCCATAAGCCGTCTTCATAAGCTTTCAAGAGACTGAGGAATAAAAGCCAGCAGCGAGCCACACAGAACGTTGATTTGCGATCAAGCAAGTGCCTCAAAAAAAAAAAAAAAAAGAGAATATTGCCGCCAGAGGAAAAAGACGGGGCATCTTGATCGACGTTAGGAAATCCCAAGGTGGCCCTGGACAGGCCACTGCAGGTGCTTTTTTTTTCAGTTCACTCCACCTGCCCCTTATTTCTCAATGAAGCAAGGTGTCTGTCTTCCCCCTGTCCACTCACCCAAATCGCTTCCTAACTGCAATTTCACTATAGCCACTCCCCTTTTCCTTCCACACACCGCCGGGGACTTTGATGAACTCTCTGTTTGTTGCCCACCCCTTCATCATTGAAACCCCACACCACCGTGGACTCTCTCGCCCCCCTTCCAACGGAGACAGTCTCCCCACTCCGATCAGAGCAGAGCTACTCCATAGTTTACAGAAACTGTACTCCGTACTCCGTAAACTAAACATAATACGGAGTAGTTTAAACTACAAGTAATAGCAAGAATTCTTTCCCTTCTCGAAGTTCACGGGCATGGGACCCCAGGGTACGTACCTCCCCTAGGTCAATACTCCGTACCTTGGCAATTGGTATTAAACTAGTTAGAACTTCATTTACGGAGGACAGTGGTCGCTCCACATCCCTACATAATTGTACGGAGTATCGCAGTATTACTGGAAAGGACTTGGGGCAAGTTTGCAGATGGAAGAACAAAAGTTTGAGGATCAAAGCGACAAGTTCCTCCTGCAGGTTTCTTTTGATGTAAACTCAATATATTTATTTCAATATTTTCTCATGTTGAAATAGGATCAAAATAAACCCAAGACAGGTCGGAGGGAAGAAAAACACTTGTACTCGTACCTCGGAAAGAAAGGAATAGGTACCCTGTAGAAGTACCTGCCATCCCCTTCTCGCTTTCCCCCGACAGAATGGAGAGATTTTTGGGGGGTGAAGAAGGCCAAGTACCCACCAGCCCAAAACCGCCACCGCCTACGTACTATGGAGTATTACTAGCACTTTGTTTTTGCTTTCGTACTGCTACCCGCGCTGCCATGCCCACAATTCCATTCGGGATGAATAATAAAAAAAAAATTTACGACCAGAATCCTTGTTCTAAAAAACAGCCTGCCTCGTCTCTTTTTCTTCCCTTCCCCTTCACTACCCTCGTCCACGTCCATCCTTCCACTCACAAACCTAATCCGCCCTTATTCGACAATTTTGTCACCGACCCTCAACAATCCTCCCCCAAGGGTCGTCCGACATCAGGATTCAGGTGTATTCTCTCTCCTACCCTCCTTAACTCTCATCCTCCTCGTCGACGCCTCTGTTTTTCCCCCCACCTCGCGCGACCTAACCGTTGAACTCCTCGAACTGCTCGCCACAGCTGGATTACAGTGCACCGACGTGACCTCGAAAATCTCGTTTGGCAAAATCTTCAACCAGAACGCTTGGTATCACTTCAACATCAATTCAGTCTAGTGCTGAATATCCAACTTTCGACGGCATTTCGATTTCGTATCAGCGCTACTCTTCTTTTCTTTATTCTGGACTTACGACCGTTTGGTTTCTTATTTACGACTAAAGAACGATATTGTTTGCTTTGATAGGTACGTCGACACGAATCTCACCATCATCCACTTTCACAGAACAATTTTTTTCCCCATTGGATCTTGATCCACCAGCACGGATTCCGTACAAGGAATTGGAGTGTCGGATAGTGGGATAGCCTTCGAAACCGTGCAGTTCCCTCTACTTGCTAGCCATCCCAATATCTTTCCTGCAGCCAGTTCCAGGCTGCTGCAATACGAATCCCCACGACTGTTATACTATACATGCCACTCTAGTGCACTTTGGAGTCGTCCGATGAGTCGTTTGCTAACTCTTATTTCCCAGCTTGACCTTTCTTTAAGTACCGATTTTGCGCGGACTTGAGAGGGTTGGCCTAGGCGCCACAGTCGATTCAAATATACGCTATTTGTCGTCGAAGACGGACTTCTTCATTGAACGCGACCGTCCACCTCTGAACAACCATTAAACCGCTACACTCTTTCTTTCGAAAGTCGACGGCATCTTGATGGCGACCTTGAGACACTAGGCGTCTTGCAGGCATTTTCGAGGCCAAGTGTCTACTCTACTCCCCCCTCGACTTTCGGTAACGAAGTACACTCCCTCTCGTGCGAAGCAATAAAATTTGTCACCCGCCGATTTGTTTTCCTTCGGCTATAGCACCCTCTGTCTCGGATTAACTCGAAGTTTCAACAAACCAACCGCCAAAATGCCTGGTGGTGTTTGTGCCGTGCTCGACTATGAGGTCGAAGCAATGGCCGAGTACGTTGCTGAGATGGCCACGCGTGTCATGACCCCTGACTCTACCGTTTCTCCTCATTTCCGGAAATTCGTTTCGCAGATTCTTACATCAACACGTCTTCCCCGGACCACAATCCTCCTAGGCATGAACTACCTCGCCAAGCGGATCAACATGATGAAGAGTCAAACATCTTCGGCCCTCAAGATTAGCGAAGGCCAAGTCTGGCGACTCCTTACAGTCGCCCTCCTTCTTGGAAGCAAATTTCTTGACGACAATACGTTCCAGAACCGATCGTGGTCCGAAGTGACTGGTATCGATGTCAAGGAGCTCAATCATCTGGAATGCGAATGGGTTCAAGCCTGTAGTTGGCATTTGTACGTGAACCTCGACACTAGTAAGGATTACACAGCTTGGTTAGACAACTGGGATAGCTGGAAAGAAACCAAGAGACGCCAGGCTGCCGAGGCCCGTTCCACCCGACTTGCCAACCTCCCTCACCTCGAGACTGGCCTGGCAAGAGCCCAAACTGCTGTCACTTCGCCCCGTGCCCCTCCTTACTCGCAACGCATGTCGGCCGTCTCTTCGGCCGACGTTGCCAGGTACAATGTGAAGAAGGCGGAGATGGCTGCTCGACAACCATACTACCAGCATCCGGAGTCGGCCTGGGCAACTGGACAGTACCGGCCACAGCACCCCATCACACCGCCAGACTCGGGCTACTCGACTCCAGACTATATGTCCGCCACCGCGGCTAACAATCGATACAGCGACTGGTTCGCCCAAAGTCTTCAATACAACACGGGTTACTCGCATGGCTCCCAGGGTACTTTTTACACTCGTCGGGGTGTCAACTACCTCAACCAGTACCCATATGGGCCCTGGGACCACAACCTAGGTGACTGCAACTGCGCTCACTGCGCTGCTCCTGTTCACAAGCCCGGTTACTTTGTCCCCCACGGATTCGGTCAACCTGTTGTTGGCTAAGAAACGACTCACACGATGCCCTCTGGTAGTGTGTACTGCCTTGCGGCTTCTATGATTTTCTCAGACTGTTTTACATTCTTCTGACATTCCCGGCACGATATACACCTTGCATTTTCTTTTCAGATACCCCATCACCCCAATCAATACTGCCCTTCTGTGGATATTCAGTTCGACAGGCTTGGGCCGGTTCATAATTTCGGCGTTTCAATTTGACGATGAAAACGACAGTATCCTGCGGTTACGAGTCTTTTGCAGCTGACCGGGTGTACACAAAAGCTTATGAGGTTTTCCCTCAATCTAGCCCGAGTCGCCAGTAACCGAAACGGGAAGCAACATCCCTAATGAATTTCGGATTACTATTGTTGACAATCATCGTCTTGTTTTTCTGCTTTCCCCTTCCTATATGCTTCTTCATACAACGGCGTTTTTGTCTTTCTTGTTTCTCCCGGCTCTCCTTGGCCCTTGGGCCTTTGATTATAGACGATTCTCGATTTTTTTTCTTCCCACATGTTTCAGTTTTCTTTCTCGACCCTTGCAACCAAGAAACGAACAATCTCACGACAGAATCCACGCCAGAGCGTACATCCTGTCACGCGACCTCCTCATATATTGCGGGGTTGGGTCGACCCAATCAGCGCTCCTGGACTCAAGTCGATTATCTCGGAACCAAAAGTTTGCATTTTGTTTTCTCTGCTTTCTTTCATCGTGGTGTTACGTGGGCCCTATTCCTCGTCTTAGGAAGGGCTGTACTTGAGAAAAAAAGACATGCCTTTGCGCATCATTTCCTCTGTTATCGGGTCAAAAGGGGGAGGCACTTCATCGGATTCGGGTTTAATGATTTTTATCTGTCCTGTCTTTCTATTTCATCCTCTTCTTGACTCTCCTGCCTGCTCTGGCTCATGGAAGTGACTCATCAGAGTTCTGAAGTCGAGCCCAGACAGATTAGTGAGCTACTTCTTTTCTCTTTTCTCTTGATGAATTTTAGATTTATCTGGTTTTTTTTCCTTCTTTTCTCTTCGACCACTCTTGGGGCTGGAGTAGAGTTGAGCTGAATTGTCGGGGTTATGGTCGGAGGGTTTTAATGGCTTTTTTTCGATTCGGTTGATTTCTTTCTTCGAGACGGCCAGGGTTTTCATTTGGCTCTCTCTGCCTTATTACGAGGACTTTGGGATGGTTTATTTCTTTTCTTATGTTATGTTACTCCGAGTGAGCATGGCCGGAATGCCGACATTCGCCCTTGGCTCAATGCCAAGAATAGAAAAGTTTTGTACGACGGATTCTGATCCACAGCTCATAGTGCAATCGTTATTGCCCCTTATACTATTTCTCTTGAACCCTATGATTAACGAGAGTTCGGGACAAATAGCAGCAGCTAATAGATCATATATCTTTTACCCATTCTATCTGATCACTGTCCGTCTTTATTGTGTGATTCTGTCCAGGTTTGAATTCCAATAAGTAGTGCGGCAGAACCTTTTGCTTTTGTCGGTTGGAAACCATCATAGTGGCGTTTGGGCAAGGTGACAGGCAAAAACATAAAGAGACCTGCCAAGTCCTGTCCTCATGAGTCGTGCATTGAATTACGAAGGTGTTTTCCCCCATCTTTTTGCAACATCGAAAGAAGACTCGGAGTCGACATGAGAACGAGAGACTCATTGTGATCTACTGCCTCTTGTTGGCTAGGCTAAGAGGCAATAATTCATGTATCAAATTTGCGAGTCAAAAACCAACAACCAACCAACTCGGTCCCATAGCTCAGTTGGTTAGAGCGTCGTACTAATACAGTATCCCATTGTGTTGAGTGATGCGAAGGCCGAGAGTTCGAGCCTCTCTGGGACCATTTCTTTTTCCTTTTCTCCACAAGCTACCCGGAATATCGGGTGGGTATTCTTTTTGTACTGTATGTAGCAATCAATAGTGGTTATTAGAGTGTTCCAGCAAGAAATTACACGATTTTACCATATCATTGACATATCTCTTTTCATTTAATTTTGCCTTACCACGACGGTTGGTCGCCTATTGCTCATAGACAAACGAGAGTAGGAATGCAGGCGCAGCGCCAACTCCAACAATTGGATATCTAATTTCACTATTGACAATGGCATCACGCTTCGTCTCAGCTGGGTCACTCAACGCCGGAGAAGACCAAGCTCCCGAATCACAGCCCCCTTTGGCTTCCACAAAATCTGAAGCTACATCAACACCGTCCCATGGGACCAATACAGTCAAATCTGGGGTCGGGGGCAAGAATCACAAGGAGTGGGAGAGGGTGCAAAAAGAGATTGAGGAGCAGAGGAAGGCGAGGGATGAGGCGCGGATGAAGGAGGCGAGTGGAGAAGAGAAGAGTCTCTATGATATACTACAGGCGAATAAAGGTATGGTCAAATTTCTTTTCCATCCCTCGTTCCATTGGTAGCCAAAGATTGGTGTTAGGGCAAGAGTGACAGTTGACTTCCCTGCCATCACCGAAACATAGTCGACGGGAGCTCATGAGTTCCTTCAAATAGCACCCATGCAATCACTAACAAAGAAGCCAAAATAAAGCCGCAAAACAAGCCGCATTCGAAGAGAAAACCAAAATAAGAAACCAATTCCGCGCATTAGACGACGACGAAGTGGATTTCCTAGACGACGTGCGCGCGGCGAAGAAAGCGGAAGAAGACCGTGTTCGAAAGGAGACTGAGGATCGATTACGGGATTTTCGCGCTGCTAGACGGGATAGTGGGCATGAGGAGGAGGAGGAAGGTGGTGATGAGGAGGGGTTTGGGGGGAGGAGGAAGAGGAAGAGGAAGGGGAAGAGGGACGGGATTTTGGTTAAGAGGAGGGATGGGGAGAAGGATGGGAAGGAGGCTGGGAAGGAGGTTGGGGGTGAGGGTGGTAAGGGGGGAGAGGGAAAAAAGGGAGACGAGGTGAAGAAGAGTGAAGAAGAGAAGAAAAGTGGTGGGTTGGGGCTTGTGGATTATGGCTCTGATGATGATTGATGTTTCTTAGTTGGTCAGTACACCATCTCCGAGCTTCATTATGCACATTGACTTGTCTTGCATTCCTTTCCAGTGTATTATTTCTATGCTATGTGGGAAAATTGGTAGATGCTGATATTGTACAGAGATGTGCGGTGCGAAGTACCTAATATACAACGAAATCTAAATCAATGATAGACGGGAGAGGATAAACGGTTCCAATAAAAGGGGTACAATTGTGATGATGGGATTGAATGGAGGGAGGATTTGCGTAAAGAGAAGACTGCGCTGTTTCGAAGAGAAGGACAGATACGCAGGCCGTTAATCGTCGCTGTCAATGTTTCCCAAGTTGGGCCTCTTGGGACCCTCCCACTTCTTTACGCCCCAGCGATAAATGGAACGGAAGCTTCCCTTGACCCAGCCCTCAATGTCTTCCTCTGGAACCACAACGGTCGTAGCGCGCTGCTCATCCTCAGGAAGGAGCTCGAAGCGCCGCATGCGCGATGTGATGCGCGAATCCACGACAATGGGCGATCGCCAGATCTTCTCCTTTGGGGGAGACGGGGCCTCGCCTTCCTTTGGCTTCTCGTCTTCCCAGACAAACTTGGGCCATTCGCGCTCCTCGTGTTCGAGAACAGCAATTTGCTCATCGCCACCTTCGGCGCTAGTATCGCGCCAGTTGCGGGCGTTAGCGAAGCAGACGGCCGCTACCTCCCGTCCAATGTCATCGGCGAGCTTGCGGCGGTTGAAGAAGCGGCGGAGTCGTATTAGTGTGCCACTGAAGCCCAGGATGTGAGGGAACTGAATAATCGAGGTCGGGTCGAATTGGGGAGGAATGGACATAGGCAGGCTTGCGCTCGAGTAGTCGTCCGTGGTGTTGTAGGGGGGGATTTGGGGCGGTCGGTCTGGTTTATCCGACTCTTTCTTTTCGGGCACCGGGTCCTTCTTCTCCTGCTCTTTGGTGTCGGCCTGGTTGCTGTCTTCTGCGGGCTTCGATTCGAGGGTCATCTTTTCGACTACAGGGACCTCGGGGATAGTCCCTTGTGCCAGCTTGGGGGGCTCCGTTAGAGGACCGAGCCACCCTTCGTGGAGGCCGCGAATATACTCTTTCCACGCATGCCGGCCAATGACAATATCTCCCTTCACTCCTTGGTATTCTGGAATGCCGTTCTTTTCTCTAAACTCTTGGACAATATTGTCTTTTGTCCTCGCAATCTCCTCGTTTGGCTGCTCTTGCCTCCTACGCTTTTGTCGAATCTTCTCAGCCACGGCGGCTCTGACGTCGCCTTGCTGTCGGCCTTGGATGAACTCCCAGTCAAGGCCAGATGCGTGCAAGATGGGCTTCACATATTCGATAAAGTGATCTTGCGCCGCACGTAGGCCATCGCCCGGTGGGCTTTCAAGGATGACGGTAAGTTTCCTTTGCAAATCGCTGGGGCTGGATGTGGGCTGCAGAGCTAATGGTGCGACGACCTTGCACCATTTAGCGGTAGCGCGCTTCTTCTCTCGTTTGTCGTAGATGATAGCGCCTGAGATTGCAGTGGTAATGCCAATGAATATCATCCAATTGCGAGACGGGAGTTTCTTGGGAAGATTCGGAAGACCCAACATACGAAGGGCAGGGTTTCCTTCGGGAACAGGCTTCTTCGGTAACGGCGGAGGAGCGGCGGCAGCTGGAGGGTTGGGTGGAGCGCCACCGGCCTAGTATTTGTTAGACGTCATGAGATTTATACGAATAATTGATTTGAAATCATACGGGCGAGGATGTCGCCGAAGCCTTTGTAGGGTCGGACATGTCGGTTGAACTGTCAGCCAAGACCCTGCTTGTGACTTTTTGACAACACCAGGGAATGTTTGACTCGGTTTCGATAGAGGGGAATCAAAACAATATATTCAACTGAAGTTGAAACCTGCGATAAAGGTGAGTAATCTCGAATGTGAAAATTCGAGATGTTCAATATCGTCAAACAGTAAAAAAAGTCGCGATAGTGAAGAACTAAAATTTTGATATACTGCCGCGACACGAACGGTCAGGTTCCCGAATATAGTAGGCGGTGAGGTCGAAGATTCTTTTTTAGTTCCAGCTGTTCTGAGCTGCTGACAACTGCCAAGTTTTCTTCCTCAAAAAGGGGGCGGCCCGTGCAAAGTGTAAATTGAAGTCACCATTACAGCGCAGCCATCCACAAAATTTAGAATAGGCGTTCTCGACGACAGCCATCTGCCCGCTAATTTTATGCTGTTTAAGCTGCACATATGTAGGCGAAGCCACATATCCGTTGTGCGTCGTTTAAGTAATATTGCAATCTACAAGCTACTCCGTATGTGGGAGCCCCTTCGACCAGGCTTCAATATAGCTTGATCGGGTGTTCCAAAGCACTCGACTTGGTGGGATAGTTCGAGAGTACAAGTAATAAACTAGATACAGAGAGTATGAACACCTGAAGCACTAACTAGTCCTGTAACGCAAACCCTTTCCAAGTGGGCCTCGAAGAACTGGTCCACAGACCCTGAAAGTGACGATGGTTCCTTGCTCCGAGTCAATGAAGTTCTCTCTTCCCCCCCTCACAAAGAGAAATGAATAAATCCAAGAAGAGATTTGATAGTAAAAGCATATGCAGACAAGTTAAAGGAAGGAAGTATCGCAACATTATAAGAAGAGGAGCCAAGAGTGCCTACGAGTATTACACATTGTATCAACTCAGTCAAATAATGCCTACCCACCAGTAACTAACGAGGATCTGTTACAGGTGTGATAGTGGCAATACTCCGTAGAAGGCACCGTATTAACATGGGGTAGGTGTTTGGTGATGTGGTGGCACTAATGAGAGGTCCCTGTCCAGAATGTGTCAAGCACGAAAAACAGCATTATTTCGCGCTACCAGTTTACCCCCAACTTAGGCGCCATTAAGCTGTCAAGATCAACAGCCATGAGATAAAATAAATATTTTTTCAGAGTAATAAAGCAATCAAGTAGATATGAAATTACTTTAAGAGTATGTCTCTTTAGAGAGCTTGGTGGAATGGTACACGAGCAAAAGAAAGTGAAGAGTGAAAAAAAGGAAAAAAAAAAACCTGGAAGGGGGAGGAAGGGACCTGCCATTCCGATATCAAACATTTTCCAACATCGAAACATTGCCATTTGCTCACCCCCTCTCTTAGCCCCTCAATCATCCACTTTCATCGCTAACCCTGGACAACTTGCCCCCCTACCTCTGTTGTTACACTCCCTCATTGCATCCCCCTTCTCGGGTCTCTTCATACACAATACTACGCGGTCCAGCATATGAATTCTGGACTCGTAGAATACGTGCCCGACCTGCCACTTGCATGCTAGACATTTTAGACACTTGCATCGCACATCACCGCCGCACTAACTTGTTCAACCACGCCTTACCCGGTCCGAATGCAATATCACCGGCATTAACCATACCCGCATTCTCCAGCCCGACAGGCCTGCTCAATCACCCAAATAAGTGACTCGCTTTGAACTCGTCATCCCGTCGGACCGTCTGGCCAGAATCAATCGTCCCCCGCCCTCCCTCGCCCATCCCGAACCGATTCGTCGGTCGACCACCGCCGTGTGCTAGCCGTCAAGATGGAGACCAACTCAAACAACCAACGCCTTTTTCTCAATTTTGGCAACAATAATGAGAGGCTCGCCCCCGTTGACCGAGCGTACCCGACCACGCCGTCTACCTTTCCTCAACCTGTCTTCCCACCCTCGAACCCGCAGCCAAGCGGCAACAACCTGCAACCACCTCAGCAGCAACAGCCTTACTCGGCTGGCTACGCGCAATCCGGCAACGGCTACTTTGCGCAAAACCAGTACGCCTCGTCGTACTCCAACCCCCCCATGAACGACTACTCCCAGGCCTCTGCTTTGCAGCAGCGATCCAATACCCCCGGCACCAACGACCCCAACACTGGGCTCGCTCAGCAATTCTCCCAACTGGGCGGTGCTGCGAGACCCTCTCCCTACGGCTCGAGAGGACCTTCGCCGGCCCAACGTCCTCGTACTGCTGGTGCTGCAGCCCAACCGGCTGTGGCTGGATATGGAAACTATATGGCCCCTCCTCTGCCCTCGCAGGGCGGCGCTGCGGCTCCCGTTGGCGATTTCCAGCCAGCTCCAGAGCGCAACCCCGACCGCTACGGCCCCAATGCCAACCACAATCAAAAGAAATGCTCCCAACTCGCCTCGGACTTCTTCAAAGATAGTGTCAAGAGAGCACGAGAGCGAAACCAGAGGTTCGTTTCCGTCTTTCCCTATACCCAGCCATGTCCCGGCTGTATCTATCCCCTGCCGTCGTAATAGTGAAACCTAACAGCTTGATGCAGACAGAGCGAGCTAGAGCAGAAACTGCAGGAGCCAAACCAGAGTCCTGCCCGCCGGGAACAGCTTTGGTCCACCCACGGGCGAAAAGAAGGTCAATACCTACGCTTCCTACGAACCAAGGATAAGCCCGAGAACTATAACACCATCAAGATTATCGGCAAGGGCGCGTTTGGTGAAGTTAAGCTCGTCCAGAAGAAGGCCGATGGTAAGGTCTACGCCATGAAATCTCTCGTCAAGACAGAGATGTTCAAGAAAGACCAACTAGCCCATGTGCGGTCGGAGCGAGATATTCTTGCCGAGTCTGACAGTCCATGGGTAGTCAAGCTCTACACCACCTTCCAAGACGCATATTTCCTGTACATGTTGATGGAATTCCTTCCGGGTGGTGATCTCATGACAATGCTCATCAAGTACGAGATCTTTTCAGAGGACATTACACGGTTCTATATTGCTGAGATCGTGCTTGCGATTGAGGCAGTCCACAAGCTGGGTTTCATTCATCGGTAAGATGGCCTTCGGTACTCACCTCTCGAGGAGAAACCTTTTTTTTGACAGACCCATTTTCTTTAGTGATATCAAGCCGGACAACATCCTCCTCGATCGTGGCGGCCACGTTAAGCTTACTGATTTCGGTCTTTCTACCGGCTTCCAGCGCCTCCACGATAACAACTACTACCAGCAGCTCATGCAGGGACGGTCGACGCGGCCTAGAGGCGACCGCAACTCGGTGGCCATTGACCAGATCAACCTCACAGTGAGCAACCGCTCTCAAATTAATGACTGGCGTCGATCCCGCCGGCTTATGGCCTATTCCACGGTCGGAACGCCCGACTATATTGCACCAGAAATCTTCACTGGTAGCGGTTACACCTTTGACTGCGATTGGTGGTCTTTGGGTACAATTATGTTTGAATGTCTTGTCGGCTGGCCGCCTTTCTGTGCCGAGGACAGTCACGACACCTATCGCAAGATTGTCAACTGGCGGCAATCTCTCTACTTCCCCGACGATATCCAACTTGGCGTCGAAGCCGAAAATCTCATTAGAAGGTACTCATCCCCTTTCACCCCCTTCCCGCGAAAAGTGGCAACACCGCACAACAGGCACTAACGTGACTTCACATAGCTTGATTTGCAACTCGGAGAACCGCCTAGGTCGTGGTGGCGCCCAGGAGATCAAGAATCATGTATTCTTCCGCGGAGTTGAATTTGACAGTCTCCGACGAATCCGGGCACCCTTCGAACCCCGCCTCACGTCCAACATTGACACGACGTACTTTCCCACTGACGAAATTGACCAGACGGACAACGCCACTCTCCTCCGCGTGCAAGCTGCCCAGCAAGGCCGGCCCCCTGTGGTGGAGGAAACGCCAGAGATGAGCCTACCATTTATTGGCTATACCTTTAAGCGATTCGACAACAACTTCCGTTAGTTAAAGTATGAATGGATGGACAACCTGACGAGCTTGGGCATCTCGGGCCCGACTGTCTACGCACAGAGTAGTGTCCTGCTATCGCATATATACAATTTCTCAATCTGATACAAATCTCGCCTCACTGGTGACACCGTGGTGGTTATATACTTTTTCGACAAAGGGTGTCTATTGAATTCGGTCGGTAGTAGATGAACAACTTGTTCAACTTTTCGTGCGAGAGAAGCTCGCAAATATACTGGTGCCAAATATGGCCTTTTACTTTCCCCCCCGAGTTATTCTGTGATTCCGTCTTTATCTTGCACGTTTGCATTCATAGTAAAAGGAAGAAGCGCTCATAATGCAATTTCCCATGATGTGTTGATCTGTTTTGGTTATGTTCTCAAGTTGATTCATTTAATTTCTATCCATGACTACAGAAGGATGCTAGGCACTGGAAGGGCCCTTAGGTTCGGATTAAAAGAGCAATGATGATGCATCTTTAGACACATTATCCTCCAGTCCACAAAATAGCAACACCCATTGAGTTGCTAGGGTTTCTCGCATCCAACAGTGAAGAAATACGGAGGGGCGGTCGCATTAACCTGGCCCATCTAATGATGCGCCTTGAAGAAACCCTTTGCGTCTTTCAAGAAATTGCTTTAGTAGCTTTTTCATTCTAATGTAGTAATCAGTTGGTGGTATGTGGCTGCCTCTCGTTTAGCACCATAGTGCAATACTTGTCTCTTTCGAGATTCTGGCTTTTGGTAAAGTGTGTTGTTTTCTTCAGTTCCTCTTTGACAAGAAATAATTGTCGTTGATACAAGAAGACCTTAATTCGCGGGATGTAGCTGTACAAGTACGAGTAACGATCTCGAATTTCAGCTTTGATAGAAGGAGAGTTGGGGGGTGGCGATGGATGTCCTTGCATTGACAAATGATCATCTCCGGCCCGTGAGACCGGGGGCGGCGTTAAAGCGCTCCTCACGCTCAGTCATGAACATGATCTGAATAAAATACTCCTTGGAATCCGCATCCCAATAGTCAAACTGGCGGTCTTCGCGCTTGTCCAGTTCGCGGGCGGGGATCTTGAAGGCCACGGTCTCGTAGGGTTCGGCGGCGACGAGGAGGTACTGGTAGTTCTTATCGGGTTCTTCGACGCGCTGGGTGAAGGCGTTCATGACTTGCCAGCGGGGCGACAGGCCCGTGGCGGAATCCGTTGCTGCGGCTTCCGGGTACTGGAGTTGGAAGAGGAGGCCGTGTTGTTTCGTGACGGGGTCGCGGATTTTGGTCACTTTGTAGCCCGGACGACCGATCTTGACGACATTGCGTTTGGGGGCGAGGCCGGCGCCTACTACGGCGCCTACTGGGAGGCCGGTCGTTGGATCGATGGCTTGGCGGCCTTCTTTTTGTTCGCGGGCGGCGCGGCGCGCGAGGTTTGTCTGGTGCTTTTTGCCTTGTGTATGGGCAAGGTAGGAGCCGTCGTTTTGGTGGACTGTTAGGCAAAGACGGCATTCGAAGGATCCGACGTGGTTCTTAAAGAAGTAGGGGTCTTTTTCTAGGTCGATGGTCTCGAGGGCGAGTTTGCGGAGTCGTTCGCGACGGTCGGCGTTGGTGGCGGAGTAGGAGGCTACACCTCCGCCGCCAAACTTGGAACCTGCGCGGTTTTGGTAATCCATTTTGGTTTGGTTATTTGTAGTTGTTGATGGCGAGATGTTTCTTTTCCCTTCCTGCTCTTGGGGTTGGTAATAGAGGCTGATTCTTTGTAGTCCTACGATAGTTTCAACGCTTAACGTCCCTTCAGCGCTTCATAGCGTCACGTGCAGGGTCGAAATACGGAAGCACGTACCACAGCGAGTTTCTGAAAGCTGAGTCAGCCGGGTTTTAAGCTCAACTTTTACTTGTACTACTCCATGTGTAGCAGGTTTTTACGTACTCGGTACTCGGTACACCAGCAGCGCAATGCAGACAGAGCCTGTTTTGTACGGAGTAATAGCGAATTCTACTCTACCCATTCGAGTTTACGTTTACTTCGTAGAATTCTCAATTTGGCTAATTTCAGCAACTGCCCGAGACTAGGGAAAATGTAAGATGCACGGTTTTCTTTTTCTCTCGCTTTCTTTCCATCAATAGTAAACCCCGATATGCTACAGTGCTCCGTACTTTCCTCCGTACTTTCCTATACGCAGTACATATGGCAAGTGGGCCAGCCGTCCTCCCCTCTCACCTTCTTAACATGCATTCACCTTGAAGCTCTCCTTGCCTTCTGTTTTAACTCTACTCCGTACTCATTATTCAATGCCCGGTTGTCGAGTGCATGCATCTTCTCCAGACTTCCCCAGCCTTCTTGCTTCACAATGTGTGGGCACTCGATCCTCCGTCTCGTCTCGACCACCTCGTTATTTACTTTTTCCCTGGCAACGCAAAAATTGACAGGGTTTCACTGCAGCAATACGGAGTAGCGCCCACGGAGACGTTTGGCGTGCGTGCGCTGCTTGACAGGTAGGGGTAGCTAACGAAAGAGCAAGGGTGCGGGAGACAGCCTAGCCCGCATGGGGCCTTTACTTATTTTAGCGAGCCACTGGAGATTTTCCCAAGGTTGTCTGCCAATGAAGATACCTCTCCACCCCGGTTGCAAGAGAAATTCGCCATATCCATCCATCCATCCACTCAGTTTGGACCATCACTACGGAGTACTACGGAGTGTTCTTATCACGCAGCAGGGGAGTGGACAGACGGGCTGGTCCCACTGGAAGCTTCAGGCGAATCATCCAACATGGCGAAGTGGAAGGGAGCAATGGAGCAAGGGATGATTATCGTCACACCGGTTTCCAAAATGTGACAGTTGGGCGAGGGAGTAGACCGCTGTCTTGCTTTTTCCTGACTTCTTTTCTGCTTCTAGTTTAATACTTGAGATGGTTTCTTTTGCTGACTCTATCCAGTAAAAGACTCCAGATCGCGGCCCTCTTCTTCCCCTTAAGCTCGATCTGGGTAAATGAAGCAAAGCTTTGAAAACGGAGCCATTAGATATGTCGAGGAGCTACGGAGTATGGCCTCCAAGTAGTATTCAGTCGGCATTCCACGGAGTACGAAACAATAAAATATGGAGTTGTCGGTGCTTCGGATGATGATGGCCGTGCTCCAATAAACTAGATCCCTGTTTGGCGGGATGCTAATCTAAACTAATAATATTAAACAAGCTACGGAGTAGAATAATAAGCCAAAGGACAGTTTCAAAGTACCCCGGCTTCGTTCTCGTCAGTCACACACCTTAAGATACAGAACCCTGACTATATCTGAACCAAACTACGAAGTATGTGGTTTAGTGGCGATGGCCTCACTATTGGCCTGGACCATCCGAACCAGAAACAAAAGTCTGGAAAATTGTTCGCATCATCACATAATACGAGGTTTGACGGCTGTACTCCGTATGGCGTCCCAATTTCCGTCCGTCACGCACGCTTTTGGAAGCTCGCCCTCTGGTCCACCGCACCATCACAATTACGGAGTAGTCGGTGGGCGGGCATGCGTGTCTCCGGCCTAGCATCGATCGGTTGCTCAGGAACGCAAGCCTCACCGTCGCCTGCATGCATGACCTAAACTTACACTCTCGGAGCATTTATCAAACTTGAGACATCAAGCACTTGGCCTTTCGGTGTCGGACACACTCGATGCGTCTGTAATACGGAGTACTCCTTACACATTGGGAAGAGGACAATCTCCCTAGCTGCAGATGAGATGAGCACCGCACAGCCCCCCCCCGCCAGCAGTACGTACACCGTATGTCGCCGGACTCCAGCAATGCACGTGCTGCCGTTCCGTGGGGGGAGGCGTTATAGGAAGAGTGACATGCCACGCTGAAGAGTAGGATAAGACCCCGGCACTGCATCTGTGAATTGCGTTAGTGTGCTATTGTTGATAAGAGATGCGAGACGGACGGTAGCAGTGACGAGGCTAGAAACAAAAACGACTTGTAATAAAGCTCGTGTGAAGCGACGTCGAGTCCAAATCTATGGTTCTCCCTCACACACACACACACACACACACACACACACTTGAGATCTTTTTGTTCATGTTTCCTTCGTTTTCTCTCGCACTTCCTGATTGGCCTTTTACTACTCTTTTTAGCAATCGCGCACTCAAGCTCGATTTGCTGTTTTCACCCTCTGTCCAGAAAATAGACTCTCAACTCGCTCTGGGGATCTGCCCCTCATTCCTGCATTCAAAAACTTTGACATCACCGAGCGAGCAAGCGGCAAAGCTATAGAGAAAATTGCGATTGTCCTTTCCCCGGCTCCTTTTCGCTTCGTGAGCATCTTTCCCCCCGCCATGGCCAGACAATTGTCGACATAACACACACTCTCTCTTTCTTTCAAGACTCACCAACACACCAAACTCCTGCTCACAACGCCTCGCCACAACGCCTCGCAACAACTACAACAACAGCTCCGTATCTTCCCCAGACCATGTCAAACCCCTTCTCATCGCTCTTCACCTACGACAACCGCACCCTACAAACCTCCCTCCTCGCGCGCGCCTCCTCCCGCCACGGTCGCGGTCGCAGTCGCAGCGCAGCGGATTCGGGCCAGGAAAAATCCCCCTATTTGCTCGCACGCCCCGTCCCTTCGTCCGACGTTGAGTATGACGAGTATGTCGTGTACAGGCCGCGCACGGGTGCCAACCTGAGCGCCGATTCGCTGCGCGATAGAATTAGCCAGGGCGGTGGCAGGTTGGCGCATTGGGTTGGTGGGAACAGCCAGAATGGGAGGGGGAGCGGTGCGGAGATGCTAGACCTGGCTTTCCGGAGGGGTTACATTGTGGATTCAGAGGTTTGTCTTTCTTTTACCTCCTAAGTTGCCTATTCCCTTCTCGGAGACTCGCTGCGATGTCGAGTGAGACAGATGCAACGCAACTACTACGAGTATGCACCGGCGTCGCGTCGAGCTCCACCAACCGAGACATGTCAAAAGCCCATGACAGCTAACGGCGTATCTTTGGCCCCGTCGATCAGGGCAGCTTCAGTCATCCCGGCGTCGAGGACCCCGCTGAGGACCGAATGGAAGGTCGTATTCGTCGCGTGTAAGTCTTCCGCTATCAACAGCATTCTCTGAGCAGCAAAGTACTAACTGGGGCGACTACCTCGATAGAACCTGTTACCGAACGTCAAAGTCTTCTGACCCCATAACCGACGGTCTGTCCATTACACCCGACGACCTCACGGCTCTCAATCTCCATCCTGCGACCCTGTCCTACACCCAGCGCTCTCTCACTTCGGCGAGCTTCTGGTCAAAGGACCAAACCCAACTAAGTTGGTGCCTCCCGTTATCCATTTCACCGCCCCCTTTGCGTAATAAGCAAAAGAATAAGAAGAAGGAAATGCGCCCCGAAAACGCCCCGAAAAAGACTAACCAAGCAAAACCCAGGCCTCATCCTCTCCTTTCCAGCTCACCCTCGCGCACCTTACGACTTCCTATCCACGACGTGCAACCTCCGTGACCGCTGCACCACGATTCTCATTCGGCAAACCCAACCCCCTCGGGGCGCCCACTCTCACGCACCCCCTTCCCGCCACGGCACTGACGACACCCCCTTTCCGTCGTCACCTCCGCACCTCAATCCACAACCGGAACACGAGTCGCACCCCAACGATGATGAGTACGACGCCCGCCTAACCTCCTGCCAGGCCCAATGGTCGCACCCTCTCGTCGTACCCGCAGTCCTCCTGCAAGTCCAATACGCGCGGACGGAAGAAGCCATTTCCGCAAACGACGCCGATATTGCCGACCTCGAAGCAAGCATCGCTCGGACGCTAAACCTCCCGCGCGCCGCAACGCAGTCTACGGATCTCTTGCCACCTCTCCGACCACGCACCTCGCGTCGCAACGCTGTAGTTGAGGGTCCCCCCACCGGACTGCCCGAGCTCGTTCGCGCCGCGCATACGTGCCAGAGGGAAGCGGTTGCTCTTCTGGAAGCGATCCGCTGGGCTGAGAAAGCGGCCAAGTTGTTGATGCGCACGGGTGACGACGTCGCGAGGCTGCAAGGTGCCGAGAGGGACGGGGATTGGCATGAGATATGGCAGTATTTGAACTCGTTTCTGCATCTATGCGAAAGTCTTGAAAATGGGAGACGGGCTGCCGAGGGACGGTGCAAAGCCCTTATTGAGATTGTAAGTTCCTACCAGTTCTTCAAAGTGTTGGAAAGACGCATTGCACACACTAACACATTTTTTTCCACATCCAGATCTCGACAAAACTTGCACAGGAACAAGCGCACCATGCTGCGCGGGCGGCAGCCGCCTTGTCAACCGACACGCCCTCTACCAAGACGCTCACATTTCTCGTCGCCCTCTTCTTGCCCAGTCTCTACGTATCGACAATTCTAGGCACATCCTTCTTCAACTTCATGGCACCGCCAACATCCTCTACCAATTCTTCATCCTCGCTAGGCAGTGCGGGCGTCGTAAGCTCGCGGTTCTACATCTATTGGGTTACGTCTCTCCCCCTCACCCTCGTGGTCTTCCTCATCTGGCGAGCATGGTGGGTTATCCGAGACCCGTCCAGAAACGGCACGCCCCAACGACCCTCCTTCTTCCAATCCTTCTTTGGCCTCACGCCCTCTTCGCAGTCTACCACTCCCCGTCGCGCAGAGCCTTTCCCTCCCACCGCAGCAGCAAGTGGCACTGCCAGTCACGGACCAGCGGCAATGACGACACCTTCGATGACGACTTCGGCCACCATGGGGTTCATGCCTGCGTCGCCGTACAGACCTGGCCAACGAGAGTTCGAATCCAAGTACTCTGGTCTCGCCGAGGGTCCGGGTAGTCCCAAGGAGGGCGGGGGTGCTGGCGCTGGGTACTCGAGACAGAGACAGATTTTGTTTGCTAGGGGGGAGAGTGTGCGGTTGAGGCAGTCCTCGGGTGGTGTGTAAAAAGAAGAAAAAAAGGCTGTTTGATTTTCAGGGGAGTAAAATTTTAGCGTTTGTTTTGCAAGAGGGGAGCAAGGTTTTAAAACAAAAACGGTGTAAGGAAGAGATGGGAAGAGACGAAAAATGGGAAAATGAACTACGAATGAATGGCAATACTAGCACGATGATGTACGATCAGTAGAATTATAATCTGTAATAATGGGACAAAGAGAAATGTTTAGATATACAACAAGTATTCATACACAACATTATATTAACGTTTCGATGCATCCATCCATGCCATGTACTTGTAAACTTCTCAGTGCAGCAGCTCAGCATCTTAATCTATTATCGAAGATAATAATAAAAGGCAAGTTCTCATTTGTTTCAAGAAAAGTAAAAAGGGTATATCAAGAAAAAAAGACAAGAATAGAATGGCTGATTCCTGTATCAAGAAAAGCCCGATAAAAATAAAAAGGTTTAAAGAGAAAAATGGAAAAGAAGAGAAAAAAAGCAAGATTGCGCCGATTCCCACATCATTTGCTGACCGATTTGGTCTTTTCTCATTCTTCGGCCCCCGTCACTCGTCAAGTCTGTTGTTTGGTTGAGGTGGAAAGAGGGGAGGGCAAGGGGAAAGAAAGAAAAGGAATACACGAAAGAAAAATCGCAAAACTCCCCTTGGTTGGCTTTTGTTCCCATTCATGGCTTCGTCTCTCTTTTGAGAGCTGGAGCTTCCGTATAGATATTTACAAAGGGAAAAATGATGTAAAAAAACATTGGTATTAAACAAGATTAAATGGGCACGAGACGGAGCTCAAGATATTGTCATCTGGCCCTCAAGCATCTGCTTGGCGGCATAGATGCGTCGTCGGAATAGTCGGCTCTCGGCAGAACCCGGCGCCGCCTCCGCGAGACCGAGCACGCAGCGGCCTAGTCCGGCGACAAGCTGTTCGACAAGGAGTTGGTCCTCCTTTTGGAGCACACTCATGGCGGGTGGACCGTCGTGGATACTTTGCTTTTCGCATATGCTCGTCGTTTCGCTCATAAGCGTCTCAGAGATTTGCTTAAGCTCTTGGTCCGGGGAGCCCTGCGGCGTCAACATGCCGCCGTTGCTAATCCTGGCCTTGTTGCTGACGAGAGGAAAGCTGCGGTTGGTGCCCGTCGACACAAATGACGAAATCGAGGGGCGGTGCATCCTGCTGCCCGTTGGGGGCCGGTAGATGACCGAATTATGGCGGGGTCGGCGTGCCGCATTATGCCACTTCTCTTCGTCGCTGTTTCGAGACGCGAGCCGGACTTGTCCAGCTGTGGCGGGACGTTCAGTCGGCAGCTGGGGCATGCTGTCGTGCCGACTCGAGCGGCTGCTGGCCCAGCTGGCACGGCCCTCGTGGGCAGTCTCGAATGACTCGAGCGTGGAGATGGTGTCGCTGCTGCCCCGCCTCACGTGGCCCGACGGCCGCATCGCCTCGCCGCTGTCGGCTTTGGCTGTCTCAACGGAGCATTCCGAGTCGAAGCTGCCCCGTCGCGCAAGTCGGTCTCGGCTAATGGTGCCCATGGCACTGTGGAGGAAAAAGTGTTCGTAGTCAAAGGCGTCTTCACGGTCTTCGTGGGACAAGGGTGTCTGCAGGGTGTCGTGGTAGAGCGAGTCGCCGCTTTCGCTTCCGTTATCGAAATCTTCAGCATCGATCGGCTCTGGAGTCACAGAGATGGTCACATCGGCATCCACAAAGGCATCATCGTCATCCTCGTCGTCTTCCACATCGCCATTTTCCGTGCACATATCGCCCCTGTCGTCGTCTTGTACGACATTTTCCTGCCGCACTACCAGGTCACTTAGAGACCCAATGGTCTTTGGTTCTTCATTGGAGACAGATGTCGGGGCCTGTGCCATTTCGCGGCCTGAAAGGATCTCAGGCGACAGCGGACGAGTGACTTCGGTGCTTGTCCTGGGCGTCTCGTCATTTGCCGTGTCGACGGGTGGCGCTTCGGCGGGCGTGTCTTTTCTCTCGGGTGTGTTATCGCCCACAGGCTCAAACTCGCCATTCCACGGACTTCGAATATCGGCCAACGAGTGCGGGTAGGAGGTCGGATCGCGCGCGGGCTCAGCGTACCATTGGTCGACCTGGGCGTGGGTAAAGGGACTAGGGGTGCGTAGGCTTTGCAGACTGCGGCGCTTTAGGCTATCGGCCCGGGCCTGTTCGCGGAGACTCGTTATTTTTCCCTTGAGGCCATTCATCTGATCTTTGAGGTCCCTAACTTGGGCGGCCGAAGCAGACCGTGCCATTTCCCTACCCGAGTATATACTCGATGTCGGGCTCAAGAAAGCGCCATCATGTGTCAGAGGTGCGCTCGACGGTGGTGAAGACGTGGCCGTGACTTCGTCCTCGTTCAAGGGTTCGAGGCCAGTTTCGGCTCCGGGTGGTGAGACCTTGCGGGAGGACCTAGCGCTGCGGGCGCTGCCTTCGGACCCGGAAAGCCTGTCCATGCTTTTCGATTGGGAGCGCGGTTGGCGATATCCGCCGGCCGCACCAAGGGCACTAGCCGATCGCCTCGGCGGCTCGTCAAGGGAAATCTTGGTGGGCAGTGTGTGATCGCTCAGCATTCTCGAGTGGCCGGACAACGAGTTCGGCGTCAAGGGGTTGCTGTGGGAGAGATCGACGGGTCGTACCATGGGGGGCGATGGCGTAGAGCCGTCAGACGGCAGCGAGCCGGCCGTGTGTAAAGAGCTGCGGGCACGCGATAGGTTGCCCTCCATTGTCTGTGGACATTGTCTGGTTAGAAATTGGTTCGTAGGCATATGGCCAAAGGGAATGGCCAAAAAGGGGGGGGCTAGAAGAAAAAGGAATGGGGAAAAAGCAAAGGGCGAGTACTCACAGTCAGTCGTCGCTTGGCGCTGGCGAGGATCCGCTCGGCTCTCTGGCTTAACGAAGCGGTAGAATGCCTGTCTCCTAGGTTATCTCCTGTCGCCCTCAAGAATTGAGCAGGATTGGGGACGGACGTGTCATCAAAAGACTCTGCCACGCTCTCCTCATCGTCTCCTTGGAAATTGCTATCGTCAACGCTGATGGCGTCGTCGAAGTCGGCGAACAGGCCGTTGTGATCGGGAGTGGTCGTGGTCACGGTGCTGGACGAGTCGGCGGAACCCGCTCGGGGGCGCATGGAGGGTTTCACGCGGCTCAGGAGGGCGGTAGAGGCCGGGTTCGTGACGACGTTTTGGCCCATGGTGGGCGAGGAGCGGAGGGCGCTTCGATGGCAGGTACCAAAGTCGGAGAGGCCAGGCGACTCGGGACGGTAGGTTCGACCTACAGTAACATCGACGGTACTCTCGACCTCGGTGACCTCGCCAATATCGGACAGCATGGTGCCATTGCCATAGATGATGGGCGTCGTAGGGGTCATAGGGCCGGCGGGGAACGAATTTTGAGAGGTGAGGTGGAACTGCATGTCGGCGAGGTTGGAGCCGTCGCCCTTCCAGAGGAGGAGAGGCGATACGGGCCGTTCAGGCGAGGTCGAACGTTCGTACTCGGGCAAGATCATGTCGGGGTTCGTAAGGGTGGGCGAGGCGGGTAGAGGAGGGTAAGGAAGGGCGGTGACGGAGGAGGCGGGACCCTGGTGGGAAGGGTGGAAGGAGTCGGTGGTCGCCATGATGAAGAGAATGAAAGAGGAATGACGACGAGGGAGGTGGGTTACGGGTTGGGATATGCAAGGCCGGCGGGTCGGGTATAGACGAGTATAGCGCTTCAAGATGGGGGGCGTGTATTTTTGGGCTGGCCCTATTCCCCCCCCTCTTTTCTTGGAAGGCAAAGAGGCCTATGGAAGCTATTTCGGGGACTTTGTTGGATAATAGCACAAAGGGTCGTCGATAGTCGTCGGGCCTTGGGTTTTGTTCCCCTCTACTCCGTAAAATTTTCCGTTTCTGGGTCTCTTGCGGTCTCCGCTGTGGGCTCGATCGAGTCAAGTGGTGTCCCCCAAAGTGCTTCGCACTACCTCCACCCCCACGGCCAATGGCCTGGGCCGGTTTTTTATGGGATTTGGGATCTAAGCCGGAAAGATTTCTTTCTGATTCTTTGCTTTTGGTTATGAGCGATTGGCGAAAGCATATGTGGGAGGGGTCGAAAGAACGGAAGTTGAGAGGAGGATTCGGTATAGGCGAGGACGGGTGTGTTGCGAGTTTATCATGCCGCGAGTTACTCTGTAGAGCCAAAGCAATAGTAATATACGGCACCTTGGCCTAGGTGCAATAATAGAGGGAGTCAAGTGGAATTGGACAGAACGTCGTTAAAAAGAGGGGGAAAAAAACGAATGAATGGCGAGAGGCGTAGCGTTGCACGTGAAAAAAAGCCCTTTGTGATTGAAAAGGTCGTGAGAAAGATTGAAGACGGAGAAAGAGAAGAAGTACAGAAGAAAAGCAAGGGGGTAGAAAGTATAGAATATGGTAGTATTTGGGGGAACGGTATTATGGTACTCCGTAGATGAAGGGGGGAGATTTGGGAGGGGAGGGGGGGTGGATGAAAAAGGGAGGGATGCAAACACAATGGGGATATTATCTTAATTTTTTTGGCGCTTGATATTAAAGTTATCACAGATGGGAGGAGCAGATGGATTCCCTTTTTTTTGGCCGTTTACTGCACCTTCTCGCATATACTGGCCTGTTCCCTTTAAGGGGGACTGGTTTTTCTTTTTTTTCTTTCTATCCTTTGCAAGGATTGCATGTAAATATATACTCCGCAAGGACTTGGGTAGAGGGGCGCGCGCGCAAGGTGGCCGCGAAGGGGGAAGGAGCGAGGGAGGGGGGCATCTTCCTTTGGTGGAAGGCATCACTTGGTATTACTGGCTACATTTACGCTGTAATCACTCTGCGTACTCCGTATTTAGTTTACAGGACAGAGGGGGGTAGAGGGGGGAGGGAGAGAGAGAGAGAAAGAAAGAATTGTACGCTAAAGGTTCTTGAACACCATCGTGTGTCGTCCAAGTGGACTGGCGTCAAAAGTTGACAAGTCTAATGGCCGCCGATCAGTGTCTCTCTTTTCTTCTTTCCCTGGCGTTTGTGTTGAAAAATCTTGATCCAGTCCGCCGAATTGGGAATTACTTGTAGGAATTAGGAATTGGGAATTTGGGGGGTACAAAGTACTCCGTACTAGTTTACTTTCCCCGTTAAGCCAGACAAGCCAGAGTACGGAGTAGTAGTACAAGTAGTAGTGAAGAAAAGGTACTCGCGACTTTGTATCTATTCTTTCGTTTGATTCTTTCTGTTTTCCTCTCTCATCAATTGTTATTTTCATCTCCATTGAGGACACGCATAACCTCAATCTCTTTTTTTTTTTTCTCACTCTCTTACTTTGCGTTAGTCCAGGTACCAGCGGACCCGAATGAGACGATACGGAGCAACGTATTTAAGTGCATTGGTTCCCTGCAGAGACGAAGCAGGGGGAGGAGCTGATGTCGAGGTACGGAGTACTACAGAGTAAAGGGGCTGCATGAAGAGGAACAAGTTCTATGTATGTACCTAATACACTACAATATTGTGCAATGGAACTTGACCGCTACTTCGATCTCACATGCAACTTGCTAGGTACGTAGTTTAGTCTACATGGAAATGCCGATGAACCAAGAGTGCCGGCATGTACTCCGTAACTATTTACGGAGTACGAGCAGCCCCCCTCGAGAATACCAAGGGCTTGAACCTTGAGGATTGGTCGAGGTACAAGATTTAATTACCACGTCACATCTGTGATTCTTGCTACGGAGTAATTGCCCATTAAGCCATTGTAAACAGCTCGCGGCCCAGGTCAAAGGTCAAATGCCATTGATGAAGAGAGAAAATGAGGATTAGTACGGAGTAGTGATGGCCAGTTGAACCTCTCAAGGCAGGCCAAAAGTAAACAACTTGTACATCCCTCTTACTCACTCTCTCTCTCTGGGAGACTCTCTAGTAGACTACTCCGTAGTTTACGGAGTAATACTCTACACAGACACGCCATTTTGTACCATGTACTTGGATAAATGCGATTTAAGCTCCAGACGCCAATCGAAATACGGAATAAACCCACACTATGGTCGGAGGAGAGCCCACTGTGTCTGTCCCAACTGTAGTACTTGACGGAGTACGGAGTATGTACTCCGTAATAGTAAACTAGATACTCTATTTGTACTCCGTAGATTGTCTAGTATGTACAAAATACCCTTGAGTCTGTCCACATCGTCAACTATCGTGGCTTTCCAGGTTTTCGGAGCCACATGGCGAGACCGTCTGGAGCCAAACACCACCTGGAACAGAAAACGGCCACAAAACAAGGAGGCACCGCACCATGTCCAACTTTCCTATTCAGCCAGAACAGGGTTTGAAGAGAAGAACCCCTTCGAAAGGGCCAAAGTTTACTCCATCTCGGGTCGCTTTGCTCACCGTTATTTTCGTGTCAATGCATGGGAGATCTCCCTGTACGGAGTATGCAAACTCTCTTTCTGCTAAGGAGTACGGAGTAATTGTTGCTTTACTACGAACAATTATCCCTTAGTTTTCGATCGGATCTATTACCGAGAGCCGGGGGGAACGGGGGTAAGAGGCCAATCCCGTCCATCGACATCCCATCCAACATCCAGGGGACCTCAGAACAACACTTGTCTACTCCGTAGATGTCGCATTCGGGGGGCTATCCTTTGGTTTGCGTGAAGAGCAGAATGCATCCCCCCCGTATCGGTGCATGAGAGACAATCAGCACCAAGGGTCTAGGGTCAAGAGGGTCGGTCTTTTCCCGCGCCCCTCGCTCATGAACTCAGGGGGCAAGAAAGGTAAAACTTTTGATTCTCAGATTGATTCACTTTTTTTTCTGGCCAGTCACTTGAAGACTCGACTTCGTGGCCGGCCGATCACTCATGTTTGCTTTTCTTGCATGTCTTGATTTTCAGCCTCACGAGAACTGACTGCATCGCCGCTTCAACAAAACAAGAGCCATGAATACCAAACGGAGTAATACGGAAATGACTATCTGCGAAAGATGCAACCCGTAAATTAATACATACAAATCTCATACTCCGTGTATTCCCCCCCCCCCCCCCCCCCCGGGGGGGGCCCGCCCCCCGGGGGGGGGGGGGGGGGTGGGGTTCGCCGCCAGGGGGA